>JADFUC010000660.1:0-131093 GCA_019722365.1 Lithospermum erythrorhizon | reverse complement strand
GGAGGTCTTTCGTGGCCTTACCGGAGTTGAAAAGGAGATTTGTGACGGTTTATAATGCTCCAGCTATAGCATGCATCCTAGCCGTACAGCATGTATGCATATGCGAGCAACAATTCCAACACGGTAAGCAGGAAATTGTCAATTTGTATCAAAATGTCCGCCTTGTCAATGGGGTGAAGATAGAACACCGACATCCTCAAGGGGCTACCGCAACCCCTTTCTATTCCAGAGCGGACTCGGGAGCATATTACGATGGATTTGCTTTTCGGAATCCCGAGGACGCTGAGAGCAACGACGGTATTTGGTCGATATGACGAGTGTCAAATCGCCTCATTTTCTTACTAATTAAATCGACTCACGGTCCTCCGGAAAGAAGCAATGTAGGTTGTATGTGGATCAAATTGTGCGATCAGACGGAGGCCTGTGATCCATCAGACGGGGATCGAGATGCCAGATTCACCTCCGCATTTTTGAAAGGATTTCAAGAAGTCGGTTTATTGGTGGTCAATTTGAGTATTATCATTTCATCCACGCCGAATGGGCAAATGGAGAGTAGAATTGAAACATTGGAGGATATGTCAAGGGCTCGCGTGGTCAACTTTTCTCGAATTGGGGATGACGACCGCTAAGACGGAGTTTGCAACAATAATAGCTTCCACGCCAAGATCGGGATGGCACCATTCGAGGCATCATCAGATGGTGTGAAATGAGGGACTCCAATTTGTTGGAAATGAAGTAGGAGATAGAAAAGTGTACCCAGGTTCGGAGTTGGTGGAAAGGTCGGTGGAGTAGAATAATATCGATACAACAAGACCTCGAAAAGGGCGCAAGATAGACAAAGTACGATGCGCATCGTCGCCGCGCTGATTTGAACCTTTGGAAATCAGCATTCTTGAGAATATCCCCCGTGGAAAGGTGTATTGAGATTTGGGGCAGAGGAAGCCGAGTCCACGATATATCGGTCCGTATTTAGATGTCATGTGAGTCGTCCGTGGCCTATCATTTAGCGTTGGGTTTCCACTGACACCATAACGCCTTCCATGCGTGTATGCTTCGAGGAAACATATCCTTATGAATCCTATATCTTAGAGTCACAAACTAAATTGAAGCTGGGAGGACTGACCTTACGCATGTAAGAGAAACCATGAAAATTTTCGATCTTATTAAAAAACAAGTTGCTGCTTTACTGGCGTCATGCGAAATCAACTTGTTTAGAAGATACGCTGGGAACCAGAGAAAGGATTTGTAAGTCAATATCCACATCTTTCAAATAAGGTTAGTTCTTAAACTTTGTGCTATACATGTGTAATATGTGAATCGTTACGAGGGTCGAAAAGTCAGCTGGCTGGGAATATGCTGCTTTTGTCGAGTAAATTTCGAGGACTAAATTTTTATTAGCTGTGACACTCGAAATAACCCGCTCCGTATAAGAAATTGTTTTTTATATGATTTTAGTTTCCCGTCGAGGTTTTACTGCTAAAGTTAAAATTTTAAATCAATAATGATAATATAATAATGATAATATATCTCGAGAATAGAAATTTCAATTTGATCTGTTTGAATTATGTTGTTAAACCGAGAATAGTAAGTCGACTATGGAACCAAATCCAGACCCAACCCACTTAAATGTTCACCTACCCACCACTCAAGATCACTTATCACCATTCATAGAAACCAACTCTATCTCTCTTTTTTCTTCTCAAGTATTTAAATCCCTTAAGCCCCCAAACCTTGATTTTTTTTCCATTTTCTTGGTGAAACTTCGTCAATCCAACTTCAAATTGCTCTCAACTCAAATCATCAGTTGCATTTAGTTTTAATCTTCAAATCTCAATATTTGAGTTATAGTTGACTATTTTATTAGTTTGACTTTTATATTGACTTTTTAGATCTCGACTTTTATTACGTGATAGAAATATTATCTAAGCGTAGTTTACTGGGTGATTTTGAATGATTATCAAGTTGGGAAAGGTGTAAATAGGTCGACTTTTTATTGACTTTTCTTAAATTAACTTTAAATGGTAATACGAGGTTGAGGGACTTTAATTATAGTTGCTTGGGGTATAGAATTATTGGTTTGATAAATATGGTGCAGGTATCGCAATGGCAGCTTTAAAAGTTCAGCAAAGATTTAGTGTTCGAATCGTGTTGTATTTAATGGATCAATTAAGTTGTCAATTGATTGTTGGATTGATTTTTTAGAATGCGCTTACAGTTATCATTGGGAAAATAAGGCGATTTAATTGAGAGATTTTGCAATAAGTCAAGTATCGGAACGTAGCTTACGCTTGAACGTTAGAAGCGTATATCAATCTTCGGGGGATAATTTATCAAGCAAGAGTTGTAAATTGGAATCGTAAGACGCGGGTATATAATACTTCTGGGTTTATATGTATGTTAAGAGAGGTTATTCTATTGAATGTGTTATAATGTATAATTTCTTTGAATAGAGTTTGAAAGTACGGATCTTAAAGACGCAGGATCGCTTAGAAGTTATTTCATTATCGCTTGGGCTCGAAAGTAGTACAAATCTCAATGGCCGGGAACCATTCATATATTATGTTATATATTTTGCATTTGTTGTCTCGAGACTACGCTAATATGTGTATCAGGTGACTATGATCGATATTACGTGGAAATTGTGATTTACGCATTCATGTTATGAAACAATCGAGATTTTGATTGATACATGGTGATAATTGTGATCACGAGTTATGGCCATGATAATTGAGATTATGATTCATACGAGATAATAGTGATTATGATTTATAGTAATGATAGCTTAGAATATGATTCACGCATGATCAAGTACAGGATTTGCAGCGGCCGCACACAAGGTATCGCACAAGCAGATGCTTTTGATTGATTTGTGTGTTATTTGCGGAGCGCGCACTCGACCGGGAGGCTCACGCTGTGCGATATCGTGTGGGTACCTGGATCTCGGTGGTTCCGGGGCGCGATATTTACATCGGCGGACGTAGCCCTCGGCCTGGGAGTGGGACGAGCTGGTGCCTATCCGATTATTGAGGCGGATTCCCCATATGTGTATTATTTGGAGGTTATTTCATACGTATCATGCTGAGGCGGATTCCTCATTTGATTTATCTTGTGTCGAGACTGTTTTAAATGAATATGCATTATTTACGGTTATAACCTCATACGTGACAGTATTGGCTTAACATCATGTAAAGAGAAATCTATGTGAGGCGATAAATATTCACACAAAGGTTCGGTTAATGGCACGTGCATAGGTTATACATATATATATATAAGCAATTTTAATATATATGCGATGGACTGTCCGTGGTATTTGTATTCACTCGCCTAATAAATTTCACTGCTCTTTCTATGGGCGGGCATTTCATGCCTGTGTCTCTAGAGCGGTTATCGAGGCGGCCGAGATCCAAGGCTACAGTTCTGCTGAGATCATAGCCGCTGCTGTAAGTGTACAGGAAGCCCTCACTGGCTCATTTGCTTTTGTGGTCGATTTGTATATTTCTGTACTCGTATCAGATTTTGATTTCTTGTATCCTTAGGTCAGATTATTCCGTGGATTGCATTATTTTAATCGTTATTTTGACGTTATTATTTAACAATTCAATACGGAATAGTGGAGTTTATTTTATTAATGTCAAGACAAGTCATATTTGTTATTGTATCCATCGACGTATGATTCGCTGCATATTGCCAGCACGATCTTAACTCCTGTGGCGGCTTCAATAAAGCGGCCACATAATTTTGGGACGTGAGCCTAGGTTAAGTTCAAGGTCTTTATGGTGCCTCAGGTGGTTATGTGCCCAGTTGATAAATAAGCAGGAGTCAGTCGCTATCAGCCTCTTCGGGTCCGATCTTCCCTTTGCTATTTTGCATCACGGGGATGCCACCACGTAGGTCTCGTTTCTAAGTAGCGCCGCCAGAGGTACAGCAGCGCAGCTGGCGGGAGCCGCGAGAGGTGCCGAGTGGGGAAAGCGCCGCAGCCGCAGAAATGTGGATAAAGACAGAAAATGACGAGCCTAATTGCCGGGCCACACATTCGGGGTAAATATCGTGAGATCGTAGACCAGAAATAATCGCTGGGCCAAGTGTGAAGTTGGAGTTACGGAAGATGTTATTCACCGTCAAGCTGACCTCGGTTCGCTGAGCCGATTCTCCTATCTGTGCATGAAGTTCATTCGAGACTTATATATATTTGAACCCTACGGGAGTTACCGGGGAGTCGGTGACCATATTTGCAGCCTACATATTACACGGTGGAGCTCGAGATCAGCGGGAGAATGTACACCGGTCTTTGACGCGGGTCAGCGGACACCGTGTCGACCGCCTGTGCAATTATTTTTGTGAGCTTTTGTCTTAAAGCTTATATGTCGTAGAGAGAATCAATCAGCTCATGCGGGGGCGTAAGGTATAAGTGGCTACGTAGAAAGATTCAATGATTCGCTGCCTACTTCCGGGCGCTTAATCCAACAGGGAAAGAGGATCGGCAGGTTCGTGGACGGAATGACCGAAGATCCGCACCAAAGTTGTCACTCAAGAATTATACAAGTTTCCATGAACTATGAATCATGCCTCATGTGTGTAGACGGATTTGGTCGAAAGGCCTAGTCAGCGGGGAGAAAGAGGAAGATATGACGATTCCGTGGACGGGCGGCCGAGTTCGGGTTTCAGGACGCCCATCATAAATAAGGTTGCCATGTACTCGTAGCCGCTCAAAGGTTCTATTACTAATTCTCAATTTAGTACTCACTGCTTCTATGCCTGTGTCTTTTAATCGTCCGGGGATCTTCAGAGTTATCGTGGGAGGCAAAGCGACTACAAGGCTTTCGCTGCTGTAAACCGGGTCACGTAGTCGCTGGAATGCCGAGATGATTGTGGTTCGCTATCGATGTCCCTGTGAAGCGGCACATTGACGCTGATCGTCCCAGGCGTAGTGCAGCAGCGGGAGTGTTAAGACATTTACCCAAAACAGCAAATGGTGCTGCAGTGAAAGCACGGGCGAAGCTTCCGGAGGTCGACATTCAAATGGTGCAGTGAAGCTGCTGGAGTCGAGAAGCCGGTAGTAAGTGTCGCCGCTGACTAGCCGTACGGCGCTGAACTAGTCAGTGGGAAGATATTTGCGCTACTCAAAGAAGCTCAAGATTCCCTGCAGGTCATGCTGCGTACTTTAAATTTATGGCCGGAATCAAAAGTATCGCTTGATTCTCGAGCTACTCATTCCTCGATATCTCTAAAATTTTCCCAGTCAGATTCCTAGAACTCGCGAAATTCTTGCTATACCAATTTAATTCTAATTCCTCCGTATGGAAACCGTTAAGATTGATTTATGTACTTAGAAATTATCCCGTAAGTATCAAAAATCAATGCTCATGGGAGATGTATTTACTAATTAGACGAATGATTTTGATTCATTCGGAACGGATTGATTGGGAGACATCATGCGGTGATAGATTGTCATTCAAGAAGATTGAAATATCTAGTCCCTGCAAATCTAAGATCTTCCTAAAGCGATAGAAAATTCTTTCCTCTGTCTCATTTCTCTTAGTTGCCCAGTGTTGACGGGTTGGGTTATCTTGCTCATGTCATTTACACAAGTAAGGAGAAGATCATCCGGTGGAGCGACGTCAAGGAGAGAGTATGTTGATGTGTTTCCCGAGGAGTCACGACTCTCTCCCCGCGTGGAAGCTGAGTTTTCCATAGAATTGATTCCTACTACTCCGATTTCTATGGCACCTTATAGAACGTTCAGAAGTCAAGGAGTTAGAAAACACAATTGCAAGAATTGTTAGATAGTGGATTCATTCACCAAGTAGTTCACCAAGTGCTCCCAGCTAAGTATTTGTCGTGCTATGATGAATTCTTGAGGTCACAGACGATTATAGACACCGAACAAAGTAACAATTAAGAATCGATATCCGTTGCCTAGAATCGAAGGATCCGCTTGACTAATCAAGATGTATTTTCTAAGATTGACTTGAGGTCGCGCTCACCGAGGATTAAGGAGGACGATATATCGTCGGGTATTTAACAAAGAGCATGGCATTACGTAGTGTTTCTGCGGACGCTGCTTGTCGATTTAACGCCGGCCGCAACATTTACGAACCTTATGAATCGGGTGTTCCGCTCTTACTTGGATAAACTTATGTGGTGTTCATTGACTACATTTTGATATATATTCCTGCAAATAGGAGAAAGATTAAGAACACTGAGAATCGCTACTGAGACTTTCGAGGAAAAAAATGAATCATGCTAAATTTCCAAGCTGTGAATTCCGTCAGCAGTGCGCTTCTAAAGCCATGTGATTTCGTGAGTAGGTATAAGTGTCGATCCTCAAAAAGTTGAAGCCGTGATGAATCGGGAACGACCCACCAAGCATACCGAAATAATGTAAGTTTTTGTCCGCGGGATACTATCGAGATTTATACGTAACTTCTCGCTATCGCTAATTCATGACCAGTCGACTCAAAAAAGCGGAGTTCCATTTGTCGGGGATGCAGGACAGAATGGTGCTTCAATGAGTTGAAAGAGAAATTGACTACCATACAAGATGACTCTCCTTCCGTCGCATTGTGACGGCTATGTCGTGTATAAATACGCCATTACATCGTGGGTCGACGCGGCTAACGCAATACGGTAAGTGTGGTAGTTTTGATGATCGCGATACCGAGAAATCACGAGGAAAAACTATCCCACGCATCGCATTTGGAACTAGCCGAATTGCGGTTCGTGACTTAAGATTTCGAGGCATTATTTGTACTAAGGCCGACTGCAAAATTTTATCGATCGAAGTTTGAAATACCTCCCGACGCAGACTAACTGAGACAGTCAAGTGATTGAAGCGACAACATTATGATGTTTCCACGGAATATCATCCTAGAGCGACGTAATACGACGGAAATATGCTGGGAAGATAAGGAGCCATTAAACGAAACGAAGAACTCGGTGATAATTTCGAGCGGAGTCGATGGCGGTTTGTTGGCACAAATAAGAGTTCGACGGCTTTATCGAATACTGAGGACAACAAAAGATGAGAAATTGCAAAAGATAATCAAGTCGGGAAGCAGATCGGACTTCATGGTAGACGACGGAGCCCTTTACAATATATGCTAGATTATTCGTGCCTTACTCTCCGAGTCAAAAGGAGATTTGTGACGTCGCATAATGCTCCATATAGTATGCATCCTGTAGCAAAGATGTATGGCATAAGAGCAAATATCGCGGCCCAACATGAAGAGGGAAATTATCAATTTGTATCAAACGTCTCTGAATTTGTCAACAGTGGAAGATAGAACAATCGGTTATCCTCGGGGCTATCGCAACTCCTTTCTATTCCAGAGTGGGACTGGGAGCATATTACGATGGATTTTGTTTTCGACTCCCGAGGACGCTGAAAGAAACGATGGCATTCGTCGATAGCCGACAGAAGTATTTAAATCACCATTTCTTACCAATTAAATCGATCTACCATTCCGAGCAAGCAATGAGGTTGTATGTGAATCAAATTGTGCGATTGTAATGGAGTGCCGGTATCCATTGTATCGCATCGACGCTAGATCTACCTCCGTATTTAAAAAGGATTTCATGTTTAATGGGACGGTAATACTTGAGCACATCATTACATCCACAAATGAATGGGCAAATGGAGAAGTTAATTCAAACATCGGAGTGATATGTTTCGCGGCTCGTGTTGAACTTTTCCGAATTTGGGATGATGAATCGCTGGGCATGGAGTTTCTGTAAATAATAATACCTTGACGCCAAGACGGGATGGCACCATTCTCGAGGCATCAGATGGCGTGAAATGCAGACTCAATTTGTCGGAAACGGTGAGCTATAGAAAAGTTGGTGTACGGTTCGAGTCAGTGGAAAGCGCGTCGTATGGAGAGAATAATATCGATGCAACAAAGACCGAAAGTCAAGCGCAAAGATAGACAAAAGATGTGGCGCAAAGTCAGCCAAAAGGATTTAACCTTTGGAAATCGTGATAAGTATTCCTTGAGTAATATCCCCTGATGCCAGACAGATTGTGGTTATATACTGAGTCCACGAGTATCTGGGTCCGTATGAGATCGCCGTCGTGTGGATTTAGACATTGCACTATAATGTCTCCATGTGTCGTGTCTAGGAAATATATCCCATTTAATCCCATCTTGCAGTCACAACCAATGGAGCTGGGGAGGACCTTACGTATGAAGAGAACCGTGAAAATTTCTGATCTTAAGGAAAAAGTATCGCTAAATAAAGTTGTGGATGAAAGCGTAAGGTGTCGTGGGCGAAATCAATGAGCGAGGAAGATACGCTGGAACGGCAGGTAAGGACGCAGAAGTCAATATCCATCTTTCGAAATAGAAGGTTGCTCCTTAAACTTTGTGCTATAATATGTGTAATATGTAACTACATGAGGTCAGTAGTCACAGAATGGGTTATAAATTCCCAGGACGCAATTTTTATTAGCGGGACATCAAATAACCCGTCTGTATAAGTAGAAATGTTTTTTATATGATTTTAGTTGCCCGGTCGAGCGTTTATTTAAGTAAAGTTAAAATTTTAAATCGAATAATGAGATAATACGGGTCAATGATAATATATCTCGAGAATAGAAATTTAATTGGACTCGTGTTCAATTCATATGTTGTTAAACCGAGAAGCAGGTTTAATTTGTGAACCAAACGAGACCTAAACTCCAATGTTCACCTACCACCACTAAGCATCATCTTTACTCACCATTCATGTGCCCCAACTTTATCTCTTTTTTTCTTCGCGGCCGAAATCCCCCTCAAGCCCCCAAACCTTGATTTTTTTTTTCCTACTATCTCGTGAAACTTGTTGAATCCAACTCTCAAATCTTGTTCCCCATCTTGAAATCATCGTGTACGTAGCTTTTAATCTTCAAATCTCATTATTCGAGGCTATAAATAATTATTTATTAGTTTGACTTTTAGACCTTGACTTTATTAAGCGTGGATAGAAATATTATCTAAGTGTGTTTACGTGATTTTGAAATGATTATCAGTTAGAAAGTGTAAGCCGAGGGTTGACTATTATTGACTTTTCTTAAATTAACTTTAAATGGCAATACGAGGTTGTGAGGGACTTTAATATAGTTGTTTTCGGGGTATGTAATTATCGCCTGATAATGGATGTGTATCAAGGTCGAGAAAGTTCGGGGGAAAGTTCAGATAGCATTTAGTGTTTGGAATTGGAGGTTGTATTTACCGGATCAATTAAGCTTTCTAACTGATCAGTTGATCAATAGAATGCGCTATATTGGGAAAATAAGAAGCATCTAATCGAATATTGAGATTTTAATAAGTCAAGGATTGGAATGAAATACGCTTAAATGTTAGAAGTGTATATCAATCTTTGGGATGGACGATTGCTAAGAGTTGTAAATTTGAATCGGTATCGCTGTATAACACTCGGGTTTATATAGATGCAAGCAGGGTTATTCTACGGAATGTGTTATAATGTATAATTTCTTGAATAGAGTTGAGTCTGATCTAAAGCATCAGACCGCCTAGAAGTTATTACACGCTTTTGCCTGAAAGTAGTACAAATCTCAATGTAATGGGAACCATTCATATATATTATGTTATATATTTTGCATTCGTCTCGAGACTACGCTAATATGTATCAGGTGACTATGATTGATATTACTTGAAATTGTGATTTACGATTCATGTTAAGTGAAACACCGAGATTTTGATTAATACATGAGATAAATTTGTGATCACAAGTTATATATGAGATAATCGAGATTATGATTCATATCACGTAGATATTAGTACTCATGATTTATAGTAATGGGATAGTTGTGAACAATATCTACGTATGATCGCGCTAGTGGGTGGTCGCACATTGTAAAGGTATTGCTAGATGCTTGATTGGATTTGTGTGGCTATTTTCGAGTCAAGCATCTCCACCGAGTGTTCAGTGCTGTGTTCATATCATGGTGGGCAGCCTGGATTCGTAGGCTCAAAGGAGCACATTATCAAGGGGCGTAATGGGTCAAGATGGAGCGAGGCCTATCTCGATTATTTGGAGGTGGATTCCTCATGTATTATTTGAGGCGGATTCTCTATACGTGTATCACGCGTGAGTAGATTCCTCATTTGATGATCTTGTACAGACCGCTTCCTTTAAAACGAATATGCATTATTTATATATGCATAGGTTATATATATATATATATAAGCATGAATATATATGTGATGATCAAGTCTGTGGTATTTGTATTCACTCAGCCTTAATAAATTTAATTTCCTATTCTCTATGGGCGTTTTCTACGCCCCAAAGTCTCTAGGAGCTGGGCTATCGAGGCGGCCAGGATCCTGTCACTGAAGCCGCGGTGGGTGATTATAGAAGTAGGCGCTGTGGTATAGGAAGTGCAAACTCTGATAGTTTTTCTTTAATTCGCTAAAAAGATGAAAATCGGTCAGCTCTCCACATCAAGGAGGGCAAACTAAATCAAGTGCAAACTTGGATAGTTTTTATTTAATTCTTCCATCCTATCTCCCACGTGTTCTAAAGAAAATCTGCAATCGGATTCAACTCTTCCCTGTGCGCAACTAACTAGAGGCATTGCTATTTTGTGAGGCTAGCAATTGAAATTCAAAGGAGGCTTCGTGAAAGTTTTGTTGATTATTTGTTTTCGGCCAGATCAGAAGTATTCCGTATTCATTGTATTATATGATATGTGATCCGACATTATAACAATTAAATCGATCCTCGTTATGAATATTTGGAATAAGTTTATTCAAGTTATATCATAGAAAATTCTTCGCCTCCTACAAAAACAATGACCAGTTCCCCGGCCGTAAATATTCTACGATCAAGTCAAGAAAGGATCGACAAAGTTTAGTTTCGAAAAGACAAAATTTTTGTATCAAAGTGAACTTACTTGATTTGTTCTCAAGATTTACCTTTATAGTTATTATCCGACTGCTATCGTCGAGGCTAATGGATTCATTATTTCGAACGAATCTTTTCAATTTCGTATACCAAAGTAATTTCATTCTACTTTAGATATGTCACTAGTCGAGCGAAAGTATAATTAAGATTTATGTTCAATCTAGTCAAACACACAATGAATGGAATAAATTCACATATCAAAGTCAGGGTACTTACATTTAAATAAAATTTATTCATAATCAACTTCGAGATAATCAAGAGTTATGTTTGATAAACAAACTTGGAACGCCTCGCATGAAAAAGTTAATATTATGTCACCGGGCAGACATAATTTAACAGAGGTCTAGCGCCGAGATTATGTCATCATGCATGCAACTGTAAAGAAACCGGTATTTATTTCCTCTACTATAGAATTATAATTTATTATTTGTAGTATCTTCATTATGAAGCATAAAGGACGGAAAAGGTTATTGAATATATTCAAATGCCTCAGAGACACCAATCCAAACAAGAACCCTTCGTTATATCAGAATATTATGTGAGAATTCCTCGATGCATTGTTTATCCCTAATGCAAAAAGAGAAGATGATTTGAATAAATCATATTCAATAGACGCATATAAGGTCATCTCGAGCGAAATAGGAATTCACACGGTGCTGAGTATACAACTCACTTATTTACCTTCTGTACGGTGTGATTCATCAAAAGTAAGAAACATATCTCCATTAAATGAACATATAGTCATAAATGAATCAAAAATTTGGTTTCAACCATGTTAAATGTATTCATTGGTTGACTATACTCATGTCTATTTCAACCTCATTCCTTATCGATCATTCAATGTGTGGAAACATATGCTTAAGTAAAGTTTATCCAAAGAATGTTCCCGGCAACGATCAATGATTTATGGATACTTGACATTGTTATCGAAGTTCACATCTCAAATGAGAATAAGAAGGAAAATGATTATACTATCGTAAGATCCATGTTGCAAACTCGAGGTACAATATATCGGAGTTAGAATTCCATCTCGATATTTTGATCAAATAAAAAAAGCGGTCAAGAGCGAAGATTTAACCTCGAGTTCTAAAGCGTTAGCCGAGAACAACTACACATAATGTTTGTACATTGAGTATTAAAAGAAATTCTATTACATCCTTCAAAGGTATAATAGTAATTGATTCTTGTACGCCCCGTAAGCCTCACTACAACGTGACATACGTTATAATAAATACTAAATATGCCTTAGATGACATTCGCTTGTTGCCCATAATGCACATTTAAGCTCGAGGTGAATAAAATCTATGATAGATTAAATTTTAAGATAGATAGATTCCTCTATGCACAAGACAACTCTCTATTAGAAGTCTGCTCCCACAAGTAAAGTGACCTCAATGCGTGATCGAGAGCGATCAAATCTATTACACGGTAATACTTATTTCATCAGATGCCACGTCAGATCATGCGTTATACATCACGACTACGACATAGCACGATTCCCATAATAGGAATTCATGAGTTTTAATAAATTCATTCACGCTGATTCGAATATGCTTGTAGTATTTTACCCTAGAACTCGAATGTATGGTGAATAATATTACGTGGATGGGGCTGCCCTACGCGAACATCAAGTAGCTGCCGATTCATTTAACGAACAGTCTAGTATACTGGGGAGTAAACTAAAGCATAGTTGAATTCAAAGATACAACTTGACCAATCAATTTGTATTGTCAATAACGCTTGTTGAAAATATTCATTTATTAAGATATGCTTTTAACACACTTTAATTATATCAGAACCTACCCAACGATAACCACAAAGAATTTGCTAATTGCCATAAAATCCTAAATAGTCTTTATATATACCAAAAATGAGGTTTTATCCTCATACATTTAACTACTGGCTCACCACCAATGTCACATTGGAGAAGAAACCGGACCCAGATGGTAACGCTTCATACTAAGGTAAAGCTCACGCAAAAGCGCTTAAAACCCATTTTGTCCACGGTATATGACTATATCGCACAATCTTTAGCTTTCATCAAGTGATTCCATGGTCAGACCGAAGGTATGAATGTAAAGACTACTTGTAAAGTAACTTAGCTGCGACATGATCAGAATCATTGCCTTTCCTGCTTTGTAATGCCCCAAAGTGACCCAAGAGATCTGGGCTTAAGCTTAAGGATCCACGTGACTCGAAAGTGTTGCCCGGAGTTGATCTATTTTCCTGGTTAAATCAAAGTTTGATGTCACGAGACGGGCTGTTAAACCGAACGACGCAAGATTCAAGGGGAGCTAGTTCACTTACTTTCTTAAATAAGTTGGCAATCGATCGAATGTAATTTCGTTTTATAATTCGATTGTTAACTACATCATATGGATGCAAAATTCATTCATATAGTAATTTATTTTTCATAGTTGGTTAAAATAATAAATCCCAAGGAAAGTCTATAGTTTCTAGAAAGGCACCCGTGGCATTGGACAAGAGAACCCTTCAAGTCTGTAAACGTAGTATAGCCAATATTCCGTGCCGAGTGCCGATGGTGTTTGGGGCAATTCAGCACTCATGACCAAAGATAGTAATTGATCGATGATCGATTTTCTGGATCACGGAGCCAGAAGTCTAATGTAGGAGTCGATTGACTAATCGCAAAATCATGTAAGAGCATGTGATATACGTGTCCTATGAATTTTGTTTAGAACTATTTGAAGTTTCTACGATTGTTAGACCTGTATATAACTATCTATATTATATATGAGTTTACATTTCTTGACTATGTGAAACGCTCCGCCTTTTAAGAGGGGACTGGCAACGACATATGTTAGGTGACACGGTAAAGATAACAACATGTTAATTATATTTATGGGGATTATATACAAGGTAGATCTCAGCCCCTGAGAATCACGGTTGATTACGCACAACTGCATTTTTGCTCATTTATTAATATGGTTTGCTAATTCGAGTAAGAAAGTCGTATGCTTATGACACACTTCTTACGGTTACCTTACGATGTAGATCGTAAGACAAATGAATTGTAAACTAATCGCCCAAGGACAAGCTGAGGTTGCAAATCAATGCTTATTTGTTTTATTTATTATGCCTATCGCGACAATTGTTGTAACAATTTTCATTTACTAGTTTCGTGGAACGTGATTACATAAACGGAACATTCAAACATAGTAATCAGAATTACTAGTCGTTCTCACAATACTGGGAGTTATGCCAAATTGCTAGATCCCATGCATAATCGTTATAATAATATTAATGGTACTAATGTTCTCACAATAATACTAGTGGGTTACGCCAAATTAAGCGATCCCATGCATAACCGTTATAATAATATTAATGGTCTATTATATTATTATACGGCTGCTATTATTTGAGCTTAGAAGGTCACACACATATATTGACGTTGAATTATATTTCATGTATGAAATAAAACTGCACTTGTTAAATTGGTAGTTGATCAGAATCAACTAATATTCTCAATCGGGGAATTTTACATCGATAATGTAAATATAAATTGATAAAACTCGAATTAATTGTCTACCGCTTAATTAATTTATCAGCTTAGTTGAGGACGTTAACTTGTTAGTTACTTATTAATAACTTGTTAATGTTTAATTTATTTAACGGTTTAATTAAATCAAACTCATTAAACTATTTCGTTGGACTTTTAGGTTAATTTGGGAACCTCTATATAAGAAAGACTAATTAGGGTTTCATAACATAACAAAATAATAAAACCCTAGCCTCCAAAAGATGAAAATCGGCTTGCCCTCTCACTTCATGGTGGCAACCAAATCAAGTGCAAAAAACTTGATAGTTTTTTCTTTAATTTTCCATCATCCACCTCCCACGTGTTCTAGCAGCACTCCACGCCTGCGACAGCCATTTCAAAGCAGTACCTCCTGCAATGAGTGGTTTTCACGACGGTATTTCTAAAGTGCTCCGGCCAGACGCATGCTCGTTATCGCTGCCAAGTAGCTCGAAGGAGATTGTCGCATCTGCAAGCGTAACGTGTTTCCGATGTCCAGCAATGCATTTTCAGAATGTGATGTCCTATTATGTGGGTATGTGTAGATACCAATTTCTGCTTACACATTGGGAGAAAGGGATCTTCGTGGACCGCTGAGCGGATTTGCTAGAGGACGACATAGTCGTATCGAGGATTCAGCGGGGTAGATCGACGCAAAGCGTGAAGGTAAAGTACTGGAGCGGAGCTGGGTACTCTGTAGGCAAATTAATGCAATATCACAGTTATGAGGCACGGATACTCCGAACGTAGCGACAGTAATTCTATCTTTACTTGGTCTTCGATGCTCGTATTGTTTGATTCTCGAGCCACCCACTCTTTTTATATCTCTCAATTTTGCTAAAAGCTATCTTCGGAAGTTAATACGAACACTGAGAGTACCTTGATAATAATGACACCAGCGGGAGGTCGGTCGAGGTAATCGAGGTTTATAGAAATTGTCCTTAAGTTGTCATAATCATGTACTGTAAGCAGATCTGCTACCCTTCGAGTTCGTGGATTTTGACTCGATCTGAAACGGACCGGTCGGGAAAACACCATGTCAGAATAAATTGTCACCGTAAGCAGATCAGGTTTAATAGCCCGGTAGGCCCCAGACGGTATTTGGGTTACGAACGACTTGAAGAAAGATGAGCTCTGCTTCGAAAATGTCCGACGCTGGAGAATTCGAGGATGCGGCTTTCCGAAAGATTCGCTGTGACTACCTCCGAACAGAGAGAGATTGAATTTTCGATCGAGGTGGTACTGAACGGCCCATATCTATGGCACTGCATGCACGGCCCCAGAAAGTTGAAAGAGAGCCGAACACGCAGCTGCGTGTGAGTCAAGCTGGAAAAGGGATTATAAGGCCCAATTATTCTCCAATGGGTGCTCCAAGATTGCTCACAAGAAAAAGGATAGAACGCATTTGTGCTTTAGACATTACCCAAGACTGAATAAAAGTGACTATTAAGAACCGGTACCCGCTGCCTAGATTGATGACCTTTTTACCAATCGGTGGACGCGCGTCTTTTCAAAATTGATTCGAGATCCGATATCACCAATTGAGAATTCAAGTGAAGATGATATATCAAAATCAAGCTAACAAGATACGGGCACTACGAGTTCTTGGTGATGCCATCTGTCAATTTAACGACCAACAAATTTTCGCTTTGACCTCGATGAATCGTGTTTTCTGGGAGTTCTCGGATAAGTTCGTAGTTGTATTTATTGATGACATCTTGATCTATTCTAAAAGTGAGTCGAAACATGAAGAGCATTCGAGAAAGTATTGGAAATCTTTACTTGCAAACCAGTTTGTACGCAGTTTCAAAGTATGAATTTTGGCTTCTGGGAAGTACAATTGTCACGTTATTCTAAGTAAGAAATAATTTCAAAAGGTGGAAGCGCATTTAATCGGGGAGAGCTCACAAGCGCGACGGAAAAGAAGCTGGGTTTAGCCGATATTACAGTAAGATTCATAAGACTTCGCCGATCACGCTCCGATGACCAGCTTGGACTGCGAAGGGTATACTCATTTGTTCTGGGGCGAAGAGCGATGTCTGCTTCAAATGAGTCAAGAGAGATTGACTACAGCACCAGCTGGGCTGACACTACCGCTGTGAACTAAGTGGTATGCTGGTGTACAAATGATGCTTCACATCGTGGGGTTAGTTACAGACAATGCGTAATGGGAAGGTAATCGCATATGCTTCTAATAATCAAGCAACTACTTAAGAATTATCCTACCCATGACTGGAGTTAGCCGCGATTGTTTTCGCTAAAATTCGAGACACTATCATGAGGTTCAATGCCGATATTCACGTACTCACAAGAAGTCATACATCACCACCCGTAGGGAGCCGAATTTGAGACATCACGCGACGTAGCTTCGAAAGACTATGATCTCGACGATTGAATATCACCCGGAAAGAAATGCACATGGACGCTTTAAGCCGAAAAAGGAAAGCCAAGGAGCCAAAGTGGGAGTCAGTTTCATTGGGTAGACTGAGGTTGGAGGTGATGGATCTTATTGGCCTATATGAAGCGCGGTGACCAGTGTCGTTTAGATAAAATAGAGAGTTGTGTAAGAAAGATGAGAAAGGAAGTTCAATGAGGAAGTCGAAAGAGGAGTAAATCCGAAGTTTACAAATATGGCCACGGTATCATAAGCCAGAGAGCGGACAAGCTGCGCCCCACTTTACCAACCTAAAAAAGCGGAGATCTCGGATGAGGCCTACAATGCTTCATATAATACGATCCGAGTACGAAATGTACCGAAATTCTAAGCGGAGAATCCATCAGCGGCCGGGACGAAGAGAAATTGCGAATTTTGTAGCAGTGTTTGATTACCAACGTGTCAAGATCGACCATAAACCTCCGCAGTGGTTGCTAAGCAACCGCTTACCGATACCGAATGGACGCGAGAAGATCACCACGGACTTTGTGTTCGGGGCTTCCAAACTCGCAAGTTAAAATGACGGGATTTGGGTAATCATGACAGACTATCTGCCCGCCATTTTCTACCTATTAAGGCAACCAATACGTACGAGGTTGGCCGCACGCACGTGTACTGCCGCTGTACTACGGGTGTCGGAGAGTATTGTTTCGTATAAGGGATGCAAGGTTCACTTCGAGGTTTCTGGGGGAGGCTTTCTGTGAGGCTGGGACGGCGTCCATTCGAGTAATGCTTCATCCTCAAACGGACTCGGATTATCCGAGAGAATCCATTCGTACGTCGAGGACATGTTTCGAGCTTGTGTGTTGAGTTTCTCGGTAGTTGGACGAGGAGTTGCCAAAAATGGAGTTCGCTTATAATAACAAGCCAAGCTAGTATCGAATGGCACCCTAGCTTTGTATGGTCGAGGCGTAGACTAAGATACGCTGAACGAGGTAAGTGGAAAGTGAAAGATTTATGGGTCCGAGTTGGTGGAGAGTTCCATAGAGAGAGTAAAAGGGATACAACAAATACCGAGGACGGCATGATGTACAAAAAGAAGTACCGATCGACGCCGAAGTGTATGTGTCGTCGAGGCGGCGACCGAGTATTTTTTAAGATATCCCACGGGAAGTGCGAATGAAGTTCGGAGGCAGGAAGTCGAGTCCCCGGTACATTGGGCCGCTTGAAATCTTGTCGGCGCGAGCAAGAGCTTACCGCTTAGCCTCGGCTTCTGTAGAATCGAGAGGATTCATGATGTGCTCCATGTGGTCTGGCTGTGTGAAGTACGCGTGTCGGATGAAAGTCGCATATCTTAGAGTTTCAGCCGGATGACTCGTGCATTCAATTCTGGGCGTATGGTGGACCGCAGGATCTTGATCGAAGGAGCAGCGCTCGAGGAACAAAAGCAAGTTGAAATTGGTAAAAGTTTTATGGAGGAATCATCGAGGTAGAAAGTTTCAATGGAGCGCCGGAGTGAGATATGTAGAACCGTTACCCGCAGCCTTTTCTGCCTAAGGTTACCGATCTCGCTGTCTTGATTTCTTTTACCTTCGTAGCATTTGAGTCGGGAATTTCGAGGATCTAAAATATTTGTTAGTGGGTGTAATGTAAAAACCGTAATCTACTCGTTAATTAATAAATAAAAAATAGATTTTTAAATTCTATTTACCCTGAATTTGAAACCCACTTAATATTTTTGTACGATAATGTTAAAGTTCTAGTTAGTTGTCGTAGATAAATTAAAACCAGTAGGCATCGATCGAATAAAGTGTTCGGGTTTTACAATCGATCAAGATCAAATCTTTTTCAACCCAATTTCTCTTAACTATCCAATAAGCCCAAACCCCTAAACCCATTTCTTTCTTCTTCCCTCTCCGCCGATCAATCTCTTTATTTTTTTGATTTTTCTTCTTCTTCAATTTTCTCCTCAATCCTCAAGCTTTGAGCTAAAATTTTTCGAGAGTTTCTCCTCATCATCATCCTTGGCTGCTTCAAGGTAAAAAAAAGGTGCGATATTTTGAGTATTTTGTGTTCTCCCAACTTTGACTTTTGTTGACTTTTGGTATTTTGAATTTATTGCTCCAATTGATTCGTTGTAAATTAGTTATTATCGAAGTTGGAATATCGTGTCGAGGTGGAATTTCGACGCTTTTTAGGGCGCTGACTTGGAAAATTTGGGTTGACTTCGCTTTATGAGTTATTATCAATGTAATTATCGCTTCAGCCTAAATTATAACATGTGAATTGATAACGATCGACATTTGGGTAGAAAGTGACGTTATAATGAAGCTGACTTTCTCGAGTGATTTTGGGTTGACTTTCGCTAAAATGTGGTCATAGTATAAATATGTTATCGAACGTCCGTTGTTTTACTTATTTTGAAACGAGATTACGGTTATAAGTGTTGAAGCAAATCAAGTTGGAAATTTGAATAGGTATAGGCCGATTATCGAATTTAGTCCTGCAGCGGTGGTTGTCATCGTAAATTGTTATCAAACATGCTTAGTAATCTTTACGAAGCTTGTCAATTTATAACCTAAACTAAGTTAAAAGTCTAGTATTTAAATTAGGATAAAGTGGATTTAAACGGTTATTTAGCCAGAATATATTTTAAATGTTTCGCTCGCACTCCGGGACGCGGGAACGCGATGGATCGATTGATCATTGGGCGCCAGCCGTACTAGCTGCGTGGGGATTTATCACTCAAGCTTGTTACCCATCTATGCTCGAGTATGGTGTACGGTAAAATTGGTCGTGGATAATGAATCAAGGTGGAACGTGATTTGTGTGTACGCTAAACTAGAAATGTCATTGTAGGTGGTCAGACAGATTAAGTATGATAGAAAGTTACTCGAAAGTAAATAATGCTTGAGTATATTTTATGTTGAATGTAAATTTTTGAGTATGTTTATGCCGAGCGTATTCACGTCAAAGATATTTGGGCGCTTTTTTGTGACGTATTCCGCCAGATATTTATGTGGGGAGCATAGGTTCTATATGAAATTGTCAGGACGCCAGGTATCATGGTTGTTACATCAGATTATCAGGGCACGGGTTGTATGTTTGGTATTATACGGTGAACCGTGGAATCGCTGGACTCGAGAATATTTGAAACGGCCGCTGTGTTCGCGGGCGAAATTTCGCTGAAAAGGATATGACGTATGTCATGCTCGCGCGTACCGCCGGAAAAGCGATATGCTGTTGTTGCGTTCGGCATGAAATTTCGGGAAAGCGATATGTCAGTTGCTGGGTGTTCGCCAGCCATCATTTAAAAAGCGATGAATCGATAAATGATATTATTGTGTTTCATTTTCGTAAGTTGTTTTATTGTGGTCAGAAGTTCGATGTCGCAGATTTTGATGTTTACTCGCTTGATTGGTGCGATACGGAGTATGACCTCGCCGCGAGTTAACGTGAAGTTGAATTTTCTAAAATGCGTGTATTTGTTGATTTATGGTTATTTCGTTATGATGCCGATAGTTAGTATATTTCCTATTATATATATAAAACGCCAGTTTTATCCATCTTATCGTTACGCATATATATATATATTTATCCGTTATCACAGCATTTCATCTTGACGCAGAAGCTTACCATCCGGGTGATTCGTTTCCACTAAGCCGTCAAGCTTACCCCTTTCCCACCTTCAGATTGACAGTGCCATCAAGGAAATGGGCAGAGTTCGCTTGTGTCCGTGATCTACTTTTAAAGTAGTGACTAAAGGGTTGTGGATCCTATACCACCTTTTCTTATTTTGATGTACTCAGTTTTTCATATTTTGTTTTGGGATGTCAAATATCAGAAACCATTTTCAAGGGAATATTTCGAGACTTCACGCGATGGAATTTTACACTTTCGTTGAAAGCTGTGCTGACGCCACGACGGTTAAACTCGCATTACAAATATCGTTTTCTAACCATTCTACCTTGATCAAACTATCCGGTTTTATTGGCAATTAAACAGCGATTTCGTGTCAAATCCATCGTATTGCACTCGTGATATGCTGTGTTGATTACGATTCCAACTCGAGGCGCACGACTGAGGCGGGTCGTTACAATTTTTTCCTAAAGTTAATTTTTCATTATAAGTTTTTATTTATTGTCCTTTGAATTCATATTATCTATTGTTATTAACATGGCTTATATTATTTTTATGTAGCAACATTAATGAGGTATGTTTGTTTCTTTTTAATTTTCAATTTAAACTATTATTTATTATTCAATTGTTAAGAACTTATCTTTTTTAATTTTCTTATTATGTAGGATAATTGAATTATAATTTGAAGAGGTATCATAAAAAGGTTTGTGACTAATATTTTTTTTTTAAATTTTAATTTATAAATTAATGTTTATTTTAAAGATTAGTATCATACAGTTACCTTTTATTTTAAGGAGTAATTAAGAACTAAAAATATTTGATTTATTGATATATTTAGTAATAATAAATAATACTCTAAATGTAGTACGACGGTTATTAATTAAATTCTAATTTTAAGGGTACGTTTTACCAAATTTTGTTTTGGGAAATAAAAGTCTGTGACGTTTCTGCTCCGTTAAATTTAATTAGAATATTTTTATTTAGTTAATTAATTTTAATGGTCGCTAATGACCATGGCATGAGTTTGTCACGCTTTCTTCATGAAGTTCTAACAATGTAATTGCACTATTTTTATTTATTTAATTAATTAATACAATACGCTTTGTAGACGCTGACGTTATTTGTCACGCTTTATAATATGAGCGGTAAAAATTTAATTACACTATATTTATTTATTTAATAATAACATAGTTCGCAGACGCCGACGTTAGTTTGTCACGCTTATGCTGCGAGTGGTAAAAATTTAATTACCCTATTTTTAGTTAATTAATTAATTAATAATAAAATAGTTTCGTTAATGTGACGTTAAGATGTCATGTTTGTTCTATGAGTGTAGACAATTTAATTACATTAATTTTATTTAATTAATTAATAATAAACGTGTTTTGTTATTTTATTAATCTTTCCTTTTTCGTTCCTACCTCGTTAGCCCTGTGGCAGTTTGGCTTCGTTCTCCTTAAATTACTAAATTATATTGCTAAGCAATTAGTTAATTATATTGATTAGCATTTAGCTCCTCTGGCATTTTTGTCTCGTTAAGTAATATTTTTAAGTCATCATTTGATCATACTAAGACTGCTTGCTAATTCTAATTACATTGCGCGATTTAATCTCCTGCTTAATATGTTAGATTTAATAACGCTTTTAAGTATTATTAGCGTGGTCAGTCAATAATCGGGATATCGTTTTTCTACATATTCAAAGTGGAGCTTTTCAAGATTCGACGACTACGTGACGTTCTGGAAAACATGTGACGCCCACAACTTGACGTTCCTATTCCGCCACATAATCATTCCATTTGTCCACATAACATGTTGGTGTGACGTTTTCGGATCGTAGTAACCCAGATTTTCTCCAAGAAGGATTTACTCATGAAAAATCCAAATTTAAATCTTCGAAAATCTATTTTATTGGGCGAGATAGATATCTAACTCGACATTTTTTATTTCACTATTTAACAGACACAAAATAGCACATTACTAATTTTAACTTAACACTAGCTGTTCATAGTTGGGTAAATGCATTGAATTGTCTAGTCTCCTTTATTCGTACTATAGGGTAATAATCAGTGGTGTAGTGGTCTATATTGAATTTCTTGATTCGATAGAATCTTCATCAATGGAAACTTTGGCTTCACATTGATATTTATAGAAAAGTTTTAGCAATGCACGTTGGGGGAAAGATTTTCAAAGATTTCTCTCTTCATTGTTTAGATCTTATTTGTAAGAACTTGAGGCAACATGGACATGACTAAAGTCAAAATGTTATAATAATTACCTAGGTGATGTTGTTCCATGAAATCACTTCCAGCAGTCCATTATTTCTGTTATGCAATTAATATGTCCCCTTTCATTCCATACTATCAGATAAATTCATTGCATCTTGATAACCGAAAGTACCAACTACATAATGGCAACTGGCAAGTCAAACCTTTTCTTTGCAATTATATTTTTATTTTGCGAGAAGATAACGCTCGAACCGAATTCACAATAACTCTTAGAAGTCGAACCAATATTATCATAAGCCTTAATGGGACCATATCTAAAGTTTGATGAATTGATAACAATTTTAAATGAATGATATAGTTAAGAATCCGTAGATAGAGTCGGTAAAATTTAGTAACCTAGTACAACTTATAAGAATTTTCGATACTATAGCACATTATTTGCTAATCAAAGTGGTACAAATTTTGCAATATGATCCCTAAAGTCATTTTTAACGACCGGCGCACCCGTGTGTATATTTCGCACCAAACGCTTACATCGCCACTTTCACTCCGAATCCAAAGCGTAACTCGACCACACTTATTCTAATTTCATATCGACCGCAATCAACTCCCACCCGTACGCCAATCGTAATCGCCGGGCCATGATATCAAGTTAATAATCTATTTATCGGAAAACAGCTAGCTTGCTAAAAGACCGTCATGAATCGCTTCGACGCTAACAGTGATCTTCATTAGATAACCTGCTGCAAACGCCGCTGGCGGTGATCTGGTTGCATACTATATAAACTTGTCGCAGAACTCACTATTGTTTCTAATTTTAGCGATGCAACCGATTTATAACGACCCAGAGAAATTGGTCATTATTCCAGTAAAACAAATTAATTATAAATAAATAAAACACTATCTTATTGATACAAGTGATGTTAATCAACCAATGTATGTGTTCTCAAAAGACTTATCAACGAAAACATTAAGTAAATAAGTTTTTACCAAGATACATTTGTTAAAAGAACAAACCAATATTGTATCATAACTTATTCCTGCTTGCTTTGATTTATAAAGTGCATCTAAATTTTTATTTGCATTTCGCTGGCTCAAAAATATACATTAAATTTTTTAGATATTTTTTGTATTATTAATAATATATTTAGAACAAAATTGTTATTGTGGGATAATTAGTTGATTTAAATTTGGTCTTTCAAGACCTTAATAAATTGTTGATTTCGTCATGAGGAACTATCAAAAACGAATTTAGAGTGTCTAAGGTTCATGAGTTATTCTAATGAATTATCAAAAGAGAACTTCTAGCTACTAATAGTGAGTTCATAAAAAAGAATGGTGTTAGTATTAAACTCATGATCTCAATGTTGCACATTAACTTACTTACCAATAAAACTATTCATTTTTTTGTCGTTCAACTAATCACCAATAATAATTCCTCCGATCCTCGCCTCGGGTTTGATCAATAGCGCTCACATTATTCACTACATTAATTGCATCTTTTGATATTGTAACTGATTTTAACCTGATTTTTTTGGAAATAGTAGAAAATGAAACTGTGATAATGTGATTTTTTTTTTTTAGCATTTTTCTATATATGATTATATATTTCTTGTGAATTTAAAAGTTATTTTCCATCAGACCAAACATGCTTATGTATTTAACAGGAGAACTTATTTCGTTATTTGGTATATAATATAACACAATACAACTTCTAAGGACAATTGCATATGTCAAACTGGAGAGCTGCATGGATTTAGTTATATCTAATAATTACAAGACTATCTAAGATTAAAGTTAATTGCCTAAACGGGTCTCACATCAAGCGCTATTCATGTATTTGATTCCTCAGAAATGACACCATTGCATAAATGGTCTCGTATCATTATCATGCAAATTGGCCCTTAAATAATTTTGTTACTGTCTAATTTAGAATTTAGAGAATTAATGGGTATAAGTGGTTAAATTTTTTGATGTGAAAGAAGAGTTATAGTCCTCGAGTTTTTAATATGTTTGTAAATTCCAAGTAGGGGCAAGTAGTCATTTTGTATCGTTTTACTTAGGACCTTCAAGTTACCCTGCCCTTACCCCCATTATCGAGGTGCTGGATTTTTTGGTCAAATTGGGTTTGACTCGATGGTCTCTCCTCAAATAAGTTGATTGGGTAAATCCCAAATGAAATACCAGCTTGCAAGCTCGAGTCTCACCATAGAATCAAATACGTGTGACGGAGGTGAGAGCGCGGTAGCCGGGTCAGATTCATGGTAATCAGTGGCGGGGTCGGGGTGGCCGGGTGGGGGTAACTCAGAATCCCAAGGAAAGAAGAATAAAAAGAACGAAAACGACTGCTTTTATCCCTACTTAAATTTCAAATACTATCATTAAAAATCGAGGGACACAATAATACTTTCACATCAAAAATAATAATATTACTTATGCCCAATAATTCTCTAAATTGTCAAAGTAACTCCCAAAATTATTTAGGGACCAATTTGCGCCACGATACCTAATTACAGAGATAATTTGTGCAATGATGTCATTTACATGGATCAAATCGCAAATGAGCTCGAATGACCATTTAAACAATTAAGTCAAAGAGATTACGTACGGCAGGTGAAGAATGCTAAGTTGCGAACAGTCAAACTCGAGAGCTGCATGGATTTAAAAACTAGTGAGGTACTCCATAAAACTATAAAGATGAGAAAATCATGCAACTAATATATAATGGTGCGTTGCGCGTGCATTAATAAAAATAAGTGGATCTTATGATCTTATCATTTACAAATTAAAAAATATGGTATAAGGATCCTGAATCTTTGGTTATGGGATGGTTTGGAAATTGATTATTCATAAAGTATGTTATTGTTTAAAGACTAAAACTTTGGTCCCTAAAATACTAACAAGTGGTCAATTTGCTCACTATAGTTTTAACGGTTGGAATTCAATAGTTATTGTATTCATTAATTATGCTTGTTCTGACAATTATTATAACAATTCATTTACTAATTCATTTACTAGTGATGTGACTAGCCATACTCTAACGGATAGCCCATCATCATGATATATACCAGCCCAAGTTGATTTAACCTGTCCTAAGCCAGCGATTGCCTGATCACAATCCTCCTGCCTCGATACACCTTGATCCAAATGGAAGCTCGCAAAATAAAGTGACTGTCAGCTTCCGGCCAAACACTCCTGACGATCAAGTTAGTAATGTCATGCTCATTGGGGGCCGAGTAATTACGGTTACTTGATTTGTCCCTTGCTATTTACCTTTATAGTTATCCCATCGCTATTTGGTCGAGCCATGGCTCCATTATTTTCGGACGGTAACGGCTCATGGGCTCATTAAAGTTTGTTAATTACGTTTTGATCAAGCCCTCATAATTACCTCTTTAATTGACCCCTGCTAAGGGCGTTAATCGTCAATGGCTCTCTTCTCCTCATCGAAATGGGATCTGCTCAATCCCCTTTAGTACGGGGCCCTTACGCCGACTCCATCCGAAAGGTGGCCCAAGTCCATTTATTCGTAGCCTTTCCATCATTGCCTGCGACGTTTTAGGCGTCCACCCTCTCTCTTTAGTTATCATGCCTTTGCAGCCTCTATAAATCCGAGAGGATCATGCAAATGGCCTTCTTCATCCACACTCTTCCACGACTCCCTTTCATCCCCGCCCCCTTTCCGGGGGTTTATTAAAATATTTTTTGCTTTTATTTCCTTGCATTTTCCATTATGCCTTTGTTCATATATCGTCAGCTTGATATCAGTTTCTTTAGTTCCAGCTTTTCATTTGGTACTTTACTCCTCCATGTTGGGCCGAAGCCTACCTCCTCGGCCTACTGGGAGGACCTCACCACTTACTACGGCCATACCTTCGAGAGTTTTGTATCCCTGACTATTTCGGGCCCCAGATCCTCCCCCCCCATGTTTTCATACATGGAAAATTTGGACCTTCCTCGAGGGGCTGGATTGTACATGGGACATCTCCCTTTACCTAGAACCTCCTCCTTGTCCAATGCAAGGGGATTTGGTTCTATGATCAGTCGGACGGTAGGATGTACTCAAACATTTAGGTAGATTTACACCAACTTGCTTATTCAGGCCTGCTCATGGCAGCCATGCATAGTTGAAACTCTATCCCGTATAGAACTTTTAAGTGTCCAAGACAATTATAAATGAATCAAGTCGTTTTATTCCAAGGAAACAAATAACAGAAACAGGCTTACACATACCATTTCTTAGGCACATACGCTTGTTTTATCGCGTACCTAGCGCCCCTTCAAGGGTTTCGAGTCTTCACGCTGACTGCACAACCCTTAGAATAATGTACTGGGCGCCTCCAGAGTGACTCAAATTTTCCGGCTTCCCAGCGAGCGATGTCTGTCTTGCTCTCAAAACCAAATCTCGCACTAGGAATTGTTTGGCCTGAACCCTTTTGTTGTACTAGCCGGCTACCTTTCCCTTATATCTGGTCATCTTATCAACCGCGGCAACCCTTTTCTTCCAATATAAATCCGTATCGTTCGCAACCCTTGCTCTCTTCGTGAGTACGCCATGCGAAATGCGGTCCGTGTGAATCTCCACCGGCAGCAGGGCATCAGATTCATACACCAAACTGAAGAGGGTCTCTTCGCTGACGGATTCGGTCGCCCGAACGACTCAAAGTACCACTGGGAGTTCTTGATCCCAATCGCCTCTTTCCTCCCCGAGCTTTAGTTTACCCTCAAGATTACCCGACATACCGGCCATTGGCCCGAGGGATACATTAATCGGCTGCTCCTGTTCTATATCCAGCTCCAAGCACGCATCTTCAATCCCTACCGCCGTGAATCGAGTCCCTCGCTCTCGCTAACAACACCCACGGCACCACAAACCCGCCGGTGAAGATCTCCTCATAAATCGGGTATACCAAAGCCTCGACTCTGCCGAGCGAAATGGGGTTTGTCTTCTACCATTTGGAGAAGTAGTCAAGAGCCACAATGGCATACCTCTTGCCCCCGGGCGTCCTCGGGAGGTCCCCTACTATATCAACTCCCCACTGATAAAAAGGTATCGGGCAAAGCATACTAACCATTTCGCGCCGCGGATTTGTATGCCAGTCGGGTATCGGACGCATGTTCCAGACGTGGTCCCGGCATCCCCCCTCAATGTATATATATAATTTCACCCAAATCAACTTGCAAAAGAATACACACACCAACCACAAATAATACACAGCCACGGAGAACACAATGACACACAACAATCGTAGTATAATCATAACAACTACAACAATCTCATAACATTAATCTCAACATACATTCCAATATAAATATATAACAAACACATGCCAAATATATAATCATAATATATATGAAAGGTTCCCATCGTGAGATTTGTACTCACCTCGAGCCAAAGCAACTAAAATATCTCTAGGTAGTCCACGCATAGTCCGGCTCAACTCCTATCCAAAGCAATTATATACGTTATTTTACTTTCCGATTAATAACCTCCTCTTATATCTATTAAATTCCAAATAAAGATCAAATATAATCCAACAACCCCGGTATAAGGATCCTAGTCCAACAAAACTGCCCGATTATTGATATAACATAAAAATATAATTTTTCCATTTATATCCTGATTATTATTATTCAACATCTCATAATTCAAAATAAATATCATTTGTAGTCATTAGATCACCAATTAGTAAAAACAAATTCTAAAATTTATACTTTTAACAAAATTTAGCTACCAACTTGCCAACTTCAAGTTGAACGACACACAAGGCTAAACGACCAACAAAAAACAAAATTTCAACCATAAGATAACCACCTTACGCCTCCCTGCTCCAACTCCAATCCTTAACACACTTAAACAATTTCTAATCAATCAAAAATCAATTTTCCCCAACTACTATACCCATTTAAACAACCTTTAATTCAAAATCCCAACTACTACTCAACTTTCACAAACAACCTCAACATATTCTCTTCCAACCAATATCAAAACATCCAACTTATATCCCAAAACAACTATATTAAAGTCCCATAACATCATATTACAATTTAAAGGGGATTTGGGAAAAGTCAACAGAAGTCAACTCTCAACATCCAACACATTTCAACCCCAAAAATCCATTGTTATAACTTCTAACCACATAATCTAAGCTAGATGACATTATTATATTTGTCGCTAAATGTCAAACCTGGAAAGTCAACTTGAGAATAGTCAACTATAGCCCAAAACAATTATATTTGAAGATTGAAAACCATACCTTCGATAATCGAAAGACGAGGAACAAGACATGTTTGTTGATCCAAATAAGATTTTATCAAGAAAATGACAAAAAAAAATGCGTAAGCGGGAAGAGAAAAAGTGTTCGCCGTCGGCAGAGGAAGCGGAAATCTGGACGGGTTTTAAGTACGGGCTAAGGTAAGGTCGAAATGAAAGTAGATATTTAGGATGATGATTAAGTCCCATTTGCTGCGTGTTATCTTCTACTTTTTGTCATTAAAACTTAAAAACGAAACGATTTCAATCAGATATTTCCGCGGATATACCATTACTCCTCTAATTTAGTTCCTATATCAATTTTATTCCGAAATCATTTATACTATCTCCGGATCCCACCCTCAAACGATATATATAATAATTTAATCACTTAGGCGTAACGGGTTATTTCACAAAACTTGTTACTCTTATATGACATTTTTTATTACTAATTAGTTTATATTTTTTTGAAGATTAGATTAGAAAAACATCATCATACTAATGTCCATAAAACAAGCTGAAAACTCGATTATAAGGATATTTTATTACCACTCAATTTTATTTTTCAAGATTTCTTATTAGTGCCAAGCCACACACGCCATAGACTTACAAAATTTGTGGCGTTTTCTACCGCGATCGTGTTTTGTGCTATTTAGTAGTTAGTTAATTTTTTTTCAACAACGCCATATAATCGTCATAGTATTTTCCGCGGGAAATATCTAATGTGTAAAACGTCACACACTCGTCACAAAGCTTACCCGGGAAAATTTAATGCCACTCTAAAGTCACTCTTTCGCCAATTTATTTTTACACGAAAAAATTGATAGGTCTGGGTTTTCCGCCGATATAAACGCTACAAATACAGGTAAATATTTATGTGAAATTTCTTTTAATGACACAAAAGCTATATTCTTTAAGTAGTGTCCAGCCCATAGGTGCACTCGACCATGCAATCCGCCAACGACGCCTCGACGCTAGCTCGCGGGCCTCGGTCGAGGTCAAACTCAGCCTTGCCCATTTAACGAACATCCATCCGCATCGCGGAGTTCTCCCCTTGATTTAAAATGTATCAAGTCGCTGATTATCTCCATCGGATGCTAACTGCGTACGATCATATAAGGGCGATACCAGCCTTTCTCTGGGCTGGCGGGTACCTTCTCGGCCTCGCATTTAATCTCGGCCGACATAAGACATCGGCCTCTGCATCTTCCTCCTTTCCTTAACCTGCCGGGCCAACAACTCCGGGAGAGATTGTGGCACGCCTTTCACCTCCCGGAATGACTTCTCGCACTCCAAAGTCCATTCAAATTTCTTTCCTTTTTTGATGGCTTTGAAAGTGGCATCTGGACCCCCCCGCTCAAGGAGTATTTAACCGGTTGTATTGGCTGTAATCCTCCCCACAGCTATAAGCTTCCCTTCCGGTATATTTGGACTATGCATGGCCTCGTATCAAGGCTATCTTTTATGTGGATTTGGCTGTTGAAAATATGAGATATTTGAAATGATGCCCGTTGAACAATTCACGGGTACAACCGATTGGCCATTTAAGTTTAAGTTCATATGTGTTCGGACAGGCGAGAATGTTCGTGATTAGGATACTCGATGTGACACTGGGGATTATGATAGCTTACCAGGGTCCGCTCGTAATCAATATATTATAATATAATGTTCGTTTAATATTTATTAATATATTACCTTTGTCAGTCGAGCCTAACAAGTCACACACATACTTCGAAATAAAGTTATAATGCGATTATAACCTCCGAGGTTTAAAAATGAAATCGTATGGAATATTGGGGCATCTCCAAATTTTGGAATCTTACCCTATAAAGTGGGCGCGCCTAGAGGAAAAAGGGAGAAGGTAGATTTTTCTACCACATCACTTGGTGAGCCTATAATTTTGGACCTCAAACCCTATATAAAGGGCACCACTTGGATGAAGAGAATTACTCATTCATTTTGAATTTTCTAAAAAGCAAAAGGCAAAACTTCTCTCCCCCTTCTTCTTCTTGGTCGAGTAGTAGGTGAGAAGTCCCTTTGGATTTTTTTCCCAATCACTTCCTAAGTTCAATATTTTAAAGGAGTTCTAGTAAAACTCCCTTTAACGGGCTTCTCTGTTCTCTCGCTGTCAAAAGTGACTTTTGGAGGTACTCGTTTTGATGCTAGAGGGATCTCCATCATATTATTCCGCTGCTGCTTTGATTCCCGAAGAACGGTACATACTTATGTCTCTTTAATTATTGTTTATACAACTACTAGTGCTCATGGAATTCATATCCATAGTATTAGTAGAATATTATTCATATGATAGTGTCTCCAACATTGGCTCCATTCCCCTCTGGCTAATCATATATCGGAGGAACTTCCCCGAAGTCACGCCAAAGACGCCCTTCTCTGGATTGAGCCGGAGCTTATACCTTCTTAGGTTGCCAAGCTCTCATTGTAGGTCGGCCCTACGATCATCAAATTTCCCCTGCCTTCACGAGGATTTCATCCACATAAATCTCCATATCATGGGCCGATCCGAAATTTAAAAGACTTGTTGACCATCCTCTGGTATGTGGCTCCCACGTTCTTCAAGCCGAAGTCCATGACATTCTGGCAATAAATGCCATACTCAGTTATGAACGCAGTCTTCTCAACGTCTTCCTTTGCCATGAATATCTTGTGATACCCATGGAAGGCATCCATGTAGTTTACCACCTTGTATCCGGCACTAGAGTCAACCAACCTATCAATATTGGGCAGAGGGTCACAATCCTTCAGGAAGGCCTTGTTGATCCTAGTGAAACTGTACACATCCGCCTGTCCTCGCTTTGGCTTTGTAATCAACACCACACAACAACCACGCCGGAAATAAAGAGTCTCCCAAATGACATTTCCCCAGCGCTTGACACCTCCTCCCGGATGGCCTCGCCCTTTTCCTCCGAGAAGGTCCTCCTCTTTGCTTTGACGGACTTGTAATGGGGGTCTATAACCCGGTGGACTAACACCTCGATCCACTCTAACATATCTTTAGGCTCCCACGCGAAGATATCCCGGTACTCTATGATCACTAGGATTAGCATCGCCTCATGCTCTCATCGAATGGGACACTCCTGATATCCTCATGTGGCCTTCCCTTCTTGGGCTTTCTTCCGAAACCTGCAGAGTGCATACGTTCCGGTCTCTTGGCTACTCCGTCTTCCCGGACGTGGAACCCATCTCCATTTGTGCCTTAACTGCTTGGGCGAGGCTAAGTAGTAGTTCCTTTCTTCTTCTAAATTCCCCTCAGACATCTCAATTCCATATTACGCTGGGGAACTTCATTTTGAGATGAATTAATGAATCCACAAAGATCGAATCATGCCGCCAATTCAATACCCATCAGAAGCCCTTCCAACATGTCCATTTATAAATAATTCCACATCTTCGTGGCTCAGCCGCGGGTGCTTTCTGCCCATGTTTACATGAAGTTTTCCACTCCTTGTGGCTCACCGGCCTCCCTCGTGAAACCCTGTACTAACGGAGTGGCTACCGGTCAAATCTGTCCCCGGCTCATCCATAGCTTTAGGTAGACATCCAAGAACAGGATATCCAGATGATCCTCATGAGGGCATTCTATCCCCTCAAAAAATTTCCTGGAAAAGGAAGGTTTGGGAACTCGGGCGCCTGGCCTCGCCACCGCATAAATGTCCCTTTCGCATGCCTCGCGGGCCCCGAGTCTCCTCCCCCATTCATGCCTCCCCCGGCATTGACAAGCTTTTTACCTCCCTCGTGAAATGGGGAGGACCGTCTCCGGGGTCCTTGACGCTCTCTCTCTATATCAATACTCTATTCACGCTTTTGGAGTCTCCTCTTTATGGATGTATTTCTTAGCCGCCTCTAGAATGAGCTTTCAATCTCACCTTCGGGTGTCGGAAGTCGTCGGTGTCATGCCCGCGGTCCTTGTGAAATAGGCATAATTTTCTCATATCCTTCTTGTTTTGGGGCATCTTCTGCCGAGGTGGTCGCGGTAGCATTCGCTTATAGTCTATCTCCAGGAACACATTTCCGGCTTAGGTACTCAAGGGGGTTAAGTATCTTAATTTTCCTCCTTCACCTCTCCTCTTCCGCTTCTCAGTGCCTCCTAGAAAGGAAGGCGTCTCCTTTCTCGGTAGATTAGCCCCGGAATAGGCCTGCCAGCGCTCAACTTGTCATCCAAAGCACTCCGCCGCTTGTCTGAACCCATCATCGATTGTCCTCCATCGATGCCGCCTCCTCTCGCCTCTTTCGCCTCCCTCAATCCGGAAGTACTTGCAGCCTGCTCTGTTGACCTCCTCCCGCATCCTCAAGTCGCTCTCGAGGAGCGACTCCTTGAATTTTCCCATCCGTAACCCCTCCACAAAGGCGATAACCGCATTTTTGATCCGCCTGAAATGAAGTCAAATCCTGCTCGGAAACGCCTCGGGAAGCGACACACCGACCTGGACTCCCCTCGCCACGGTCACCGTGGAGCCGCTGGGTTTTTATCCCGCCGCACCTGGCCCCTACGTGATAAACCTGCAACGCTTGTTGAGCTCCTCGAAGGATGTGATGCACCCGTCAGTAATGATTAACCATTTCAACGCCGCCGTTTACTGGGGCGAGCGCTTTGGCTGCATACGCCACCGCTGATATTGGCGACATTCGGGATTCAAATTACCTACATCTCAGAATTTGGGTGAACGCGAGGAGCTCTGTCCCCGCCGCACATGATCAACTCAATCTCGGCGAGAATAGCGAAGCCGGCCAACTCTATTAGTCCTCGGCCGCACTCGGCCCCGCCACTTTCACATGTAGTGCATCCACCGCCGCCGTAGGCCACCATAACATCTCAGATGTAGCAAGTGAGCCACCGCCTTTAAGCGCCGCGCGGCCATGTCGGTTTTATTGTCCTCGCCACAGCTCATGGGCCAATTGAAAGGGAGTATAAAAGATAGGTCTCTATCCCTATCCTCCCCGGGCTTGGATTTTACAATCCATGGGGGTTTCTCCCCTCAACTGAGGGAGTTGTTCCAAGAACTGTTGCATGACACTATTTACTATGGTCCCGGTAAGCCCTTGTATCAACCCCCGCCATCTCCGGAGGGAAAAACTTCCAGCCTCAATGATCCTCCGACCCTAAGTTGACTGCCCTGTGCAATGGTCAATATCTCGACGGCCTAACTGCCTGGGTTGTTCGCCCGTACCCATCATTCCCCTACCGACGCATTGTCGTTACTTCCATTTGGTTCCATTATTATAATAAGAATGAGTGGATGATGACTTTCATAATGCCAGTCTCCTACTCATGCTCTCACGATGATCCCAAGTCTCGGTTTCGTGACGTGGGTCGGATCACAAATCCCTCCGAGCCGAGCTTCCACACCCCCAATTCAAGTTGAAGCTCAAGAAAACAAGCGATCGTCGCCTCGCCGAAATACCAAGACTGCTAGTAAATGGTCAAGGATTTTAGCTTTTTGAAAGAGAGACTTTTTGGGTATCGGGAAGCAACTTACTTGATTTGTCCTCAAGTTTTACCTTTATAGTTATCCGACTGCATTTGTTCGAGCCTCACGGTTAAATTATTGTCGGATGGTAATGCCTTACGGTTCCAATAGTCAAGTAATTTCTAGTTTGATTGTCGCTCATAATTACCTCCTTAATTCTCTGAGCCTCGTTAGTGCCATTAACTCCGCTAACGCTCTTTTCCCCTTACCGAGCCGACTCAAGACAACCCCTGCTTATACTGGCCTCGCATCGAATCTATCCGTATGGCCTGTCCATTTATTCTGGTCATATCATCCCTCGTCCATTTGGCGGAGGGGCCCAATCGCTCTCGACCGATCCCCGACTAAATTTATTTATTAGTGGGATTAATACCTCAAGGTTAAAAAGGCCTTTTTTATATATTCTCCACCAATGGATAAAATACACGCGTGGTAAGACGATTCCTTCTATAGTATCATTCTATCATTGTACTATATATATATCCTCATTTACTGCATAACAAGAAATGCTATTGTACTTACTCACATATAATACCATACTATTATTTATTGACTTAAGCATCAGAGTGTTTGTGGTTGCCAGCCGAGCACACTTTTAGGTATGACGGATCCTTCATTTTTGGACTCATCCGCTCCGGAAAGATCCCGTTCTTCCACATCCGATCCGAAATTTAATCCGCGGTGTTTGACTAGATTGAATCAACTCCCTCTCTCCAGACACATGATATATACCCACTCGCCAAACATATATAGCGAGTAGTCTCACTTTGAGAAGTATTTGTACTCTAATTCTCGAGGGAAATAGGATACCACAAGGCTGCCTGTAGCACTTCGATTCATCAAAGTCTCACTATACATCAAAGCATGTTTGGGGAGCAATTTTAAGAACGCATGTGCACCCCCAACACCTACTTTCGATGAAGACTCAACAAACCCGCTACCCACCGACATCGAGACAACATCGCCACGCCAAGAGAGGAATGGCAGTGACGCTGAACAGTGAGCGCAAGATCAACCATTATCCGGGGCCGTGCAAGGCGCCCACCTTTGCTATGCACACTCATACTATACATATAATAGTGAATCGATAAGGAAGAGCGCATGAGGCAAAAGTGCGAATCAACATTTATGATACTCCGCCCCTATCTCAAAGGGCGAGTGCACATGTACCATCGGTCCACAACGGTCCCATTGTTGCGGCTATGCGAAAACAACTTAATGACTTCAAAAGTTTCATTGCGAATGCCATTCTAGATCGGTTAGATCCTTTTCGCCTACCAATTGAAGATTGAAGTTACCGTGATTTGGAGTTAGCGATGGAACGGGTGATCCGGTGATGCATTTGCAGGGTTACAATGCATACATGACTATCACATAAAACAACCCAGATGTGTATGCGAAAGCTTTTCTCAATAGCCTTACCTGAAGAGCTAGAGATTGGTGTATTACATTACCTTTGAAAACCATCATAACATACCAATAAACTATTGATGCCTTTGTTTCCAAATTTGGGACAGCCGTTCAAAGAAGGCAAAATGAGCGCATCCTCATGGAGATCCAGCAAGGCAAACCAGAATATTTGAGGAATTACCATAACCGTTACAACAACCTCCTGTTAAATATCCATACGGTGGACCTATAAAGGTATATGGCGCTCTTTAATGGATTGGGTGTAATGGAAAACTAAAAATGTCAAGTTAGTGCTAACACCCCTCTCCAAAGATAAATTAACAAACAGCAGAACTACACATGTCAAATGGAAGAACTTAAGAATAAATACTGAACAACCTGCGGTAACTACACATATTGAGGAAGGAAACCCGATTCCCCCATGGAAGTCACTGCTTGGGAGAGACGCCATGGGCTGGACATGACAACTCGCAAGGAAATTCCAACAGGATCTTTCCCTCAGCGGGTACATACCCGCTGTACTGCTAGGTCGCCTGGAAGACGAATCCTCAAGAGAGACATCTTAAGAGTCTCGTATGCAGGATATATGTGCAAATGCATGATAAGCAATTACTCCCACTTCCAGCAGATTGCAGAGGAAATCCAGCAAGCTATTTAATATCAATGGGGACCACGGATACGACACCAATGAATGCAGAATTCTGAAGTAAGAAATTGAAAAGTTAATCCAGCGTGGTTACCTGAAAGAGTTCGTGGGAGCTAAAACACATGAGGAAAGACCTCGTGGCTGTCCAAGTCCACCTCCCGCTATCCTCCATGAATGAAGCATGTACTTCAACGTGCCATAACCCTAACAGCGCCTCAAGGAGCCTCCCTATCGGCCCAAGCGATCGATAAAAGGGCCCTCAGAAAGTGAAGAGAGACGACACCGCCATTGCCGGGTACATTACCACAACCGGGGATTCATGGAGAGGAGATTCCATGCCAACTCCTGCGCCTCACGAGACGTATTGGTTGCACCCATCGCATCACCGAGGCGATAAATTTCACAGATGAGGATTTCCTGGCCTCAATGCCTCATGAAGATCCTAATCGACATAATACCCAAATATCTCACTTACCGCCGAACGTGGCGTCGTAAAGCGTAGGAAGTTTGGCGGACATGCTCTATTTGAGTACAATGACAACTATATTTGGGTGGAACATGATTCAACCAATGCACACTCCCCTAAAAGGTTTCATAGGTTACTCCGTCTATCGGCTAGGAATGGAAACATTGATGATAAATGAAATGGAATCGATTAACGAGTACCACCATCGCAAGCATGTAATTCACAAAAGAGCGACATCTTTGATCGTTACCTCAATCTTAACAAGAATCGTTCATCGTGTGGTCCCTGGTAAACCTTAAATTAAAATTTCCAACGCCACGGGTACGGGCGCTAAATGATAAACTTTAAACTGCCGCATATGTTATCACATCGGTTCCCCAGCTTAAACCCGTGTGGCTGATAAATAATCAAGGATGAAATAATGCGGAAAATCAATACCATAAGAAAAAGAAGATAACTCTCAACGAGACAAACAATGTTTTAAAAAGGAAACTCCACGTAGGAGGTAGAATGTACCTTTACTATGAGCGAAACCAAATAAAAACTTTCTGGAGCGTACCTAACTTAACCAAAAGATCACACTCTAATCGATTTGATCAAGTTAATCGCAGAGAATTTGCATTGGTCTCGGCTGGGCACCGCATACGCCAGTGGCAGACCAAACAGATTCTCAGCTTTCACATGTTACATGTTGATCCAATGTTTGTCCCAGTAAAACAGCGGAAGAGGATATTCAATGATGAGAAAAACTTGGCTATAAGAGAGGAAGTTGCCAACATGTTGAAAGCTGACGCCATCCATGAATTACAATTCCCAAGTTGGATTCTAAAAAATTTAATGAGTGATTTAAAGCACAAATTTCACCAATCTAAACAAAATGCCTGGAAAGACTTCACTTACCTTGCTTGGGACGCCCTGTCATTTGCATGCTAAATAAGTTTTATTGGGCACCTCTAAGAGGATATCATCTCGATTCAACGCTTCAATAATATTTAAGATAAAATTTCTTTCATAACTAAATACATTATAATTACCGGGAAAGTCATGCCATTTGGATTAAAGAATGGAAGGGCCACATTTCTCGTTTAAACGGTTAACACTATCGCTGCACTACATATCGACAAACGGACATTTACGTAGATGAGCATGTCGGGTCAAAAAGAAAGGCTGGGACCAGCATTCTGGACAATTCCAAAGAAAATTCATACGGCCGGTAGAAAGAAGTGTTTAAAACCAACCCGTAAAAGTGTTCCTTTGTTGTAACATCAGAAAGTTCCTAGGGTATACGACAAGAAAAAGAGGGATCAATCTAACCCGATAAAATCAAGGCATCTATTGTAGATGAAATCCCAAACAGCTTATAAAGACGGGTCGACGTTAACAGGATGTTTGGCAAATGCCTGCTTTCTAAGGTCATGAAGAAATCTCTCTTTCTTCAAGAATCTAAGAAAAGTATCTCCCACAAAAAAAATTTATTAGGATGACGAGTGCACGCTTTTAAAGACGTAAAGCAGTATTTGGGATCACCACAACTACTCTCGCCTGCAGAAAGGTATGAGTCATAATTTTATTTATGTACTGAATATGGAAGCCGGAAGAATCTAAAAGCCAATCTACTATGTCAACCATGTGCTACATGGCTCAAAACAAAAGTATCCATAATTGATAAATTTGCATTCGCACTGGTGATCTCAGCTCGCAAGTTAAAAGCATATTTCACACCCAATTAAAGTTATCACCGAATTTCTAACTGTCAGTTTTGGATCCCTCAATAAGCCTTGCTTGTCCCCGTAAACGAGTTTATACCGGGGAGAATCGAAAGTGAATTTGAGATCACTTATGAACCTAGGACTAGCATAAAAGCACAAGCACATGTGATTTCATCGAATGTACTAAAGAGGCTTCGAGCCCAAACCCGTAATGGATGGTGCGTGGACGGGGTCAACAGTTAAAGATTTAGCTGGAATCCTCGAATGAGGTCCCAACGAAATGACTATGGAATATGCTCTAAGGTTCTCATTTGAAACTACTAATAACGGCGCTTATAATGAGGCGTACGATAGAGGATAATGCTGATCAAGCCTGAGTCCAACGTGTCTCGTACGAGGCTTACTCGCCAAGGAATTACAACCAAATCAGCGGTTTGGGGTAAAAAATGAATCTCTTATTAAATATCATGAAAGTTCGTAGAACTATAGCGTGGATCAAGAAATTATTTTCAACATGCCAAGATTACGTAACGAGGAGGAGGATAGATTGTCCCAACTCGCCACAACGTAGTATCACGAGTTGCCGAAGAAAGTATACATAGAGTTAAGGGACCATTTGGCATACAAAGAACAAACTCTTTGCACTATGTTAGAAGAGTTCGACGACGAAGAACCCCCACAAATAAATACCTAGTCACAGTGGTAATTACTTGAATTTAAAAGTTGGAGGCTAATAAGGTGCATAAATGTATTATAAGTTCCATGCCATGTGAATCGTATAAAGTTAGTGACGTCTATCATAGTAATGCCAGATTCATGATAACATACCAACAAGTATTTTGATGTACACAACGGACGCGGCAATCACATGTAGGAAAGTCTTTAGTCTTAAAAAACAAGGACATGTTTTTTTGCCCGCTCAAAGCCAAGGATTAGCTTATGTAAAGAACGGATGCATGCCAAAACCGAGCAATGTCCCAGAGCAAAGCGCGGCATTAACTCCAGCTGTTAGCCCAATTCCTTTTCCATGTGAGAAACCGACTTAGCGGGAGAAACAGCACAAAGGCGAAAGGAGGAGCCGGGTGTAGGCTACTCCGTTAAAAAAGGGCTATAATCAGACTCTCGAAACACACACGATTTGGGGTCCCAAAGGATACTGGCCTTGGGAGAATGGACCACACTTTCAAGGCAACGCCTTGGCCGAGTTTTGTGACAAAGATGGCATCGAACGGCATTCTCACCTATCTATTATCACAACTCAAAATGGACAAGCCGGTGCGATAACCCGATGGTCTTCAAGTGATTTAAGAAAAATTTGTGCAAACCGAGTCAAGAAGTGGAACATGGCCGAGAAGCATCTCAATGTGGTTACGGTCACTCCCACTACACTTTCACATGCAACGGGAGAAACCCCATTTAATTCCATTATATATGCTAAAGCAAGATTACTCAAGGGAGCTGGCTTACCCACATACAAGCAAAGATGCTTGGAATAGGTGGAAAACACCCAGCGCACAAGAGACCATCTTAACTTCACAGACGACCTCATGGGATACCGCTTTTATATAGGACGTGTCAAATACAAATACTCTTATGGCCCGGCTTCTACACTTCCGAGTAAAGAATACAAATTCAAGGCGGCTATTTGCCATGAATGCATGAGTTCAAATTGCAAGAAACAAACCAACTCCGAAACGTGGGAAGGTCTATATAAAGGGTTTCTGTAATTTTGTTGTTCACATGAAAGTTGTCAATCACTAACGGGAGTGTACAATCCTCATATTCGTACGCTACCCACCAAAGGCAAGTATTATTTTTAAGTTTAATGTCATTTTCCCTTTTGATTAAATGCTCGAGCACCTTAATGCTCATCTAATTTACTTGCTCAACCAATAAAGATGCTATTATCTTATCTACTATCAGTTTATTTCAGAATCATGGCAACCGCCAAGATGATAAAACTGAAATATACAATCTAATAACAGAATATATCTGGATGGGGATTCGCTAGCGAACCGATCATTCACAAACTCCTTTATAAAGCAAGTTCATAACTTGGATTTGAAACCGGAAACTATTAATTCGAGGTCCTAAAGACGCTGGCTAACTAATCGTAGAAGGACATTCTCTTAAGAGGATCACTCGCAAACTCCGATTCAAATTTAGCCAAATGGCGCAAATGATACTACCGCTAGACATAATAAAGCCGATCATTATAGTATACATAATTGGAAAACTCCTCAACTCAAGACCGTATTCCTTTAACAAGGAAAATAATTTTGAAGGGGGCAACAAGGGGGGGGATGCACAAATAAAGGAATTGACAAAAGGAACAAACGCATCAAATAAAAGGACAAGTCAGAATTACAGAAATACCACGAGTTATAAGAGTACAAGTCATAGAAAAACAAAATCACTATTGACTAAGAGCGGCATTCATTCTTTATCAGTGGTTTCTGTCTCAAATGTTAGTCTCAAGAAGTGGTTCAACTCAAGAGTAAGAATCTGACAAAGCCTTCAAAGAACTCAAGGCCAACTCTTGGAAGCAGCAAATAGGTCCGCTAACAATCAAGTGGATGCCTTTGAATTTGGTGACGAATTGAACGACATCAGCTGTAGACTCCTGCCCAAGCGTGAGATCATACTCCCCACTATCCTTGAAGCTTTCAATTCCATAGGCCACCCGCTACTCAACTTCCTTCTCCTACTAGGTAAGCTTCTCTTCCGCCTTAAGGGCTCGAGCATCCGCAACATTAGCTCTTTTCGTCTCCGCCCCAATAGCAAAATGTGAATCCTCCACATCTTTGTTCCAAGTCGCACCCTCAGATATGGGAAAGCCATTGTTAAACTAATAAGGTTCCTTCCATATACTGGGCGGTACAATAATCATGGAAGTTCCCCGCCCGCATCAAGTGCCCTTATCTTTTCATCTCTTTTTAGAAGTAGTTGATTTCCCGAAACAGAAACGATAGCCTTAATGGCGTGTTTCGGAAGAAAGAGAAGTGGCGCATTGCCGCTAAAGCGCCCCTTCCGCAAATTAAGACGCGAGCTCTTCATCCAAGGAAATGACTTTAGTAGAACCGATGTCATTGGGCATCGGGGAATTTACTCTTCAAAGTTCTCCACCCACAGCTGACGCTGACGAGTCGGGAGCTTCACACTTAACTCCTTAACCATGAAAACAGAATACGCCAGACCTTCAATCTATGGTTTCAACCACCGCCTAAGGATTAAAACAAAGGAAACCTTGCCCCATAGCTGAACCCTACTGCAGTCCTCGGCTATCTGCGCGGATTCCCAAACTTTATCTAAAACAGAAAGAGAAAAAGGTTAAAACATCAAACACTAAGACAACAAAGATAATGTAAATACAAATACATCTTTGTCACGATCAACCAAATGGCCATCAAGGAGCTGTCCTCATAGTAGGCGCACCAATCAGCGTTACTGAAAGTGCTCTGTTAGCCCTGGACTCACCCTCGATAAAAAGTGGCATCCCTTATATACGTGATCACCGGCTTCGACCACCAGCGCTGGTTGGAACTTTCGTCTCATACCCCCTGCGATGTTAACCACTTCTCATGCCATCTCAAGCACGGACCCATTCCGAGCTTGGTGACCAAAGCTTAAATCTACCGATTTTACCACCTTTTTCTGCCCCTAGGGTGGTATCAAACTCTCTACATTTCGGTGAGCAGAACGAAGTTAATAACGAGATAGAAGCTACGCCTATACTACATGAAACTTGAAAATGGCGACGTTCAACCATCCTGGCCTGGGATGGATTCGATCATGCCTATTCACTACTACAAATTTTGGTAACGCTAATGGGCAAAACATTTAGCATAACGTCAGATTAGATAATACGTGACGCCGCCATGGCAAAATCAAAACGGCCATCTATCAAAGCTCGCACTTAGATCAAAAACGCCACCGACATGTCAGCGAAGAAAGTAGTACGATGATCGGGTGATTATTTGTTGCAATACCCGACCGCAAAAATTTAGAGCGTGACAAGTACAAAGGCGCGATATGTTTCCTATAAGATTTGATCGGGTACTACTCATATCATCAAGACGCATCTTCTTTCCTGTGTCTCATCCTATGCTAACTCCAATGTTAAGCCGTAGTTTCGAATTCCTAATTCTAGGATAATCTAATCGAAGTTTCTCAAATGAGCACGGAGCGAGACAAACGCAATGAAAGCACTCACGGCTTCAGAAGGCCACCATCAAATTCATTAACGCATTCCACCCTACAAGCCGGTCGGGTCGCGTTACATTTGTAAATGTCACCACCAACGGAATAACCTAAACCATCATAGAAACGCGGACACTTGACCTAAGAAACCTACATGTAACGTTACACTTATACATGTTAAAATTAACGAAACGCTAAGGAAAATGCTTCTAATTAATATTCATATAATTAAATTTTAACATATGTGGTAAAAACGTCACACCCAAAACACACTTAATTAAGAAAATGTATTAATATAATTAAATTTTAGAATATGTGGCAAAAATTTCACACATTTAAATACACTTAATTACTGCATCACACTTAATTAGTATGAAACACAAAATTAATTAAATATAATAATAACAAAAATGCCATACTAATGTCACATGTTCAAAAATGATTTCGCTACACTAATGTCACACTGTTAATATTAAATAATTTATTTATTAAATATAATAATAACATAACGCCATAAGAATGTCAAACCTCCAAAAAGTGATTCGCCACACTAACGTCATACTGTTAATATTAAATAATTAATTTATTAGATATAATAATAACCATAACGCCATACGAATGTCATATCTCCAAAAGTGGTTTCGCACACCATCGTCACACCGTTATCATTAAATACTCAATTTATTAAATATAATAATAACCGTGACGCCATACTTAACGCTATAAATTCCAAAAAATCATTTTGCTACAAATATGTCTTCGTAGATATTATTTAATAATTAATTAATTAAATATAATAAAAACACAAACGCCATAAAAGACGCCACTACGAATATAATAAAAAAATTAAAATCAATTTGCCCATATAGAATAGAATTATATATTGTATATATATATATATTAAATATATATATATTCAAAATATACATATATATATTAATAAAAAATCAAAAAATATAAATAATTATTTAAAGATTGAATACGAATATTCATAATAATTCATTTAAAATGAAATATTCATATAAAGAACATTAATTTAAATGAACAACTCTTATATCTCATAAAAGTATATTTTAATTTTCTACCTCCAAACAATAAATAAGTTAATATATAAATGATTAAATTTGCACATAATACGAATAATTAAGAAAATATAATATACCTCAAATTAAAATTGTATTTGCTACAAAAAAAAAGACAAATTAGTATATACATTACAATGAATAACTATGAAATCAATACATTAAATTAGAAACTAAATTACACATAAGAAATAAACAAAAAGAAAATTACCTCAAGAAATCAAGAGGAAAAAATGACTTTGTTATGTTATATATTTATGTGTGCATAAGAGATACATTCCATTTCTTGAATTTTGAATTTCTCGCCTATACTAAAACGTCACATAATTCATTATATAGTTCAAAGATATTTTTCTCGCTTATTCGAAATTTTGTGTACAACAATCTAAACGCCACATACATTTATAAGCGTAATTCGTATATTTTATGAAAATAGCTTAAAGTCACAAAAATGTCATGCACAAATTAAGATATTTATTAAATCAGTATAACGTCACAGAATTTCGATATCTTTATATTATTAAATAATATAACGTCACAAAACGTATATAAATTTCAAAGAATTTTGCAACTAAATCATAAGTAAACGTAATGAAACTCCCTGCAATACATATGAAACTCCCTACTACCAATATTCCTCAAATTGTATAATAGATATGTCAAATAACTCGGTTTAGAAAATAAATGTTAAAGGAGTATATAATACACTATTAGATAATGTGCACTAATGATAACATTGATTACATTTAAATAATGAAACTAATAATCCTTGTCATTCTTAATTACCGTTGTCATCCCTCACTTTCTTCTACTCATCTTCTATTCAGAACAATCGAGGGACTTCGTCATTATCATCGCCATATAAACCCATCAATACTAGTCATTATTATTATCTAGCTCTATCGGTTGCTGAACCTGCATTGCACTGGGTTGCTCTTTCTTCCCGAAAGTTAAACTACACGCTTATCTTCTTTGAATAATCGGGTCGAATCAATTCGACTCCTTGCAAATGTTTTTGATGCAACCACCCATTTAAGACGTTTCTTGTCATCCGACACATGGGCCGATGTCAATTTGTCGCGGCCTCAAGGGGCAAGGATAAAATATCGACTTGTAAACCTTTTTCCTCGCTTCTTTAATCGCCACAATCCCGGTCTTAGCGCACCCACATCCATCTCTCTTGGTATCGAACCAACGACACTCAATAAGACAACCTGCCTCTGCTCAACCGTTATATCTCAACTCCTACACTTCTTCAAGAACTCCGTGAGTAATCAACCCGCCACCATCCGAATAACAAATACCCCTTTCACAACAACACTATTATTTGCAGACATTGCCCTCGTTAATTCATTTCTCGTGGCTCAAGTAGTATCCATTCGCAGCACTTTAATTTATCGATTCTCTTGACCAAGAGCTAAAGCGTAAGATTGATCGTCATTCGCCATATTATGTTGAACCTAGAAAATGTATATGCGTGCATCAATTAGTTTATAATAATTTAACCATCATCGAAATATAAATGAAATTTAAGTAGTTAAAAAATGTTAGTTATTACTTAGTAATCACATAATTTCCTAAGTTATTGTATAAATTATCATTAACCATTTGATCCCACCGACAGAGTCATTTTGAGGATAACCGTCTCTCAATCATATCATGGTACTCCCTGTAGAAAATTATTAAATTACGGAAAATTAGTATTTATACATTAATGAAATAAAGTAGTTACCAAATAAATAAATTATCAGAGATATCACACTTAAGTGCAAGCCACTTCCGACGATACTCATGATGTACATGCTGTGTTTCACTCTTATCATTCATCAAATATGTCCTTCAATACGGTCAGAGGGCTCTAATTCGGGCGCATAAAGCATAATGCCAACGTCTATAGTACCTCTTCTCCTCCGTCATCGTATCTACCGTACGGTTCGCATCGCTGCCGAAGACAAAGAAACAAATGACGACACCTTCAGTAAATAAAGTTCTTTACATATCAACCTTCAATATGCGCTTTTGGACGAATCCATGTTTTTGTCTTCCAAGCGCATCATATTATTTCAAATGTTACGCCTTAAAAATTAAAATGTACGCAATATATGTAAATTATTTAATGATCACAACTCTCAAAAAGCGGTACATTCACCTGCAATGTAACGGACTACCCAATGTTTCATATGGTACGTGAACAGTAAATGATCAATTACCTTTAACATCGCAAGTTGAAAGATCTTTTCTAACTCGGAACAAAGCTTCAACAATATTACGCCCCCAACGCCTCTGACGCGTCAACCTATGTGCGGAATACTTAAATTCTAAAGAAAGGGTATAACTCTTATATAGTTTTCCAAACAGCTTTGGCAGAAATAAAACAACATCAATCAATTTAACAAGTATGTGCATGTCACGAATTTTAAGCCCTAAGCGAACTTCGCACTACCCGCATAATTCCTCAGAAGTTTGAAAGATATCCATCAGTATCTTTAATTTGATCACCAACTAATGAAGGCTTCATATTAGCCTGTGTCGTGATGTAAGTTGCTTTTGGTTTGGCAAAGCCTATCTCCTTGTTGTCACGAACAGCAAGCTCTATATGTAATAACATCAAGATCCTTCCTCATGCCTTAGTGTCCTTTCAAGCTCCCTTCACATCCATCATCAAGAAGTTCTCTACCATTGTTCTTTTTCATTATGCATAAAATTAATATTGTGTCTCGATTTTTAGCTTTAGGCCGACACGGAAGCTCCTTAATATGCTCTTCTTCGTCCAATTAAGGAAAGTACCATAAGCATTTGTGCTATGTTTCCGCTAGAACTCAACACTCTGATCTAATTGGGACACCATACGAAATAACTCATCTCCAGCTCACCTTTCTTGCCACATCTTTCCAAAGACGCTGTCTCTCACTCACGCCTCACCGAGAAACTTCCCCAAAGGGTCACCCATCCTAAAATTACCCTGTGTCAAGCAAAGTTTTAATATCGGAGTTCTTAAGCGATACGAGCTTCCTAAAGAGGATGATTCGACGGTAATGAAAGTAGTACCAATCAAATCATATCAAACATATCACACACAATAATGCATTAATATTTTTGCCGCTTCTGCACATAAATACTATCTTAAAATAGTATCCCAAATCTTTAAAATATTATCCAAAATGTCATGGACCGAAGTTCCCGATACACACGAATCGCATCAATTCACCTTCCACACGCTGAACAAATTGAAACCAACCATCCGTGAAGAACTTGAGTATCAAGGACTATTATAAGCGCTACCATTTTCAATCGTGACAAAGATAAGTTCTTCCATCATGGAGTTTGGAACTTAGAAACTCTAATTTAAAGCTACTTGCCATCTACTAGCAAACTTGTCAAGTATTTCCTATTAAACAAATCCAGGATGAAAATATATATTATTAAAAGAGATATATTAACAAACTAAACTAATTAACAAAAAAAAGATAAACATATCTACTAATCGAGGATTTGAAGGATCCAACATCCACTTAATGAATTTGCCAAGCTTCCAACAATAACATGCCTACTTCACATTCTATAAGACAAAAAAGTCTTTGAAACTTTCAGATCGTAAACGGGAATGTCTATTAGCCATTTCAGACCGCAACGTATGCCATAAAACATCACAGACCGCTATACTTTAAATGCATTAATGTCATTGTTTCACCTATATATTTTGACCATTTTTATTAAGCAATAAGCTCATAATAAATGTCAAACGCCACACTACCACCACATGTAAGAAGTAATGGACGCTCAAATGAAATTAATATCATAATAAATTCCAAACGCCCCACAACAACCACACGGCAGAACATTAATCAATTTAAATGTTGATATAAATTTCTACTAAAATATAATTGAAATTGAAAATTAGTTAATATTGATATGAGAATATTAAGTTAATATAAATCTTTTGACAGAAATTTATTATTAAATTATTAACACAACGCCATAAGAATGACACAAACAATTGAATTAATTTCCAAATAATTTAAATATTTATTCCATTAAAATATAATCACATAAATTTGTATTCTTTAAGTTTTAGAAATATAATTTGAAATCGAAAAATTAGTTATTATATTGTAGGTCTCAATGTTTGCATTCTAGTACATAGAACAATTCTTTTAGATGTCGTAGCATAAACTATAATCAAGCTTGCAACGACACAACCACTTTCACTAATCGAAAGAGTATACCATCATTTTCCAATTGTGAAATTGAAATGACGTTTCTACTTAAAGGATACATTGTGTACATTGTTTAGGCAGCACCACGCTTGTTAGCAAACTTAAATAACCGATCCTCGCAAAGAATGGCCGCAATTTGCCCATTGCCTACCCGCATGTCTATCTCGCCTGCACTACCTTCTTCATTTTTGCATCATATCTTTGCAAACGGAGCCACATCCATGCCTAGCACCCATGTGTCAAAAATGAAGCAGCAAGCTGTCTAACGTGAATATTTGTGATTCGTAGTCAGACTACTCATCCTTCATCCGCCATGTATTTATCATTACCTTTATGAACTTTCAAAAGCTGTAAAGACACCAACTATCGTTACTTTAAAGTGTTTGGTTGTAAAATGATATGTTTTAAAACACTAAAGAATAATTGGAAAAATTTGATGCTAAATATAATGAATCTATCGTTTGATTATTCATCTCACAAAGAGCTTAGTGTCATATATTATATGTTGATCAATGGTTCAAGAACTATTCATGTTTTATTTGCAAATCTAACTTGCTGCTAAGAAATTTGTCAAGATTTATCACGAGTTAGTAGTTTTGTGTAACGACTCCGCCTGTCGACCGCCCGTGAGGTTGTGAACGCCGGCAACAAGAACACGAGTTCACAAACTGTGACTGTAGGAACGAACGAACAATACAACGCACTATGCCCAGACGCCACCTAAGACAACAACAAATATTACACTCACAATTCCATCAATCATACAAATCATATACAACATATTTTCTTAATACATGCTTGACATAAAATGGTACACACGACGTAATTATCGGCGATATCCTAGCCCACCCAAATCTCGAATCATGATTTTCTCAACTCATCGCCACAATTGACGCTGCAGCCGACTTTTCCCTCAACAATAAACAATAATGGTGGGTCCCCAAAATAAGGGCGAACAGGAAAGTCGTGAATACCATATAACAAGTCATATTCAACCATACATATAAACATGTAATATCGCATAATCAGTAATACTACTTTCATTATATCTTATCATATTTATTCATATCACTACGCCTCCTTATGATCCTCTCATAGTTTAATATCTTCAAAACCATTTTTAATACAATCAACTTACCAAATAATTCAATAATAATAGATAACACTATAATATCAAGTAGTCAAATACATCACATACAACAATAACTCTATTCCGACCCCTATTAGAGAAAAACATCATTCATTCTACACTGCCAAAGTTGAAACGAAGACCAACAAAATACAACTCTCCCGCCACTCTACAATTCAAGTAGACTGAATACTTCACAACCCGGCGAGGATACACTCACTGCTGCCTCTACACCAAGCAAACGAATACCAACAAACATAAGCAACTCTTCGCCACCTCTACACCAAGTAGACGGAAATACACCGTAACTCGGCAGCAGGAATACCCACCACAACCCGTGTGAGGACCAATAAAATACATCCTGCCCTACCTCTACACCCGCAATAGGACACACACCTCAACCCCGCAAGAGGGACTAACTAACCGGCAATGAAGTTCACACATAATCATATTTAATCGCTGATTCCATCAATAATGGAGTATGTGGGTCAGCTGATTCTAACAAAAATACCTGACAATACACGCCGCCGATTTATGAATACCGCGATCCCATGAGACCATCGATTCTCAAGAATACCTGACATCAAATTATAAGTCACAACGTTAAATCATATCCACTTCCATAATATAAATTTATATCATAACATCATTTCACTACATAACCAACTCCAATATCACTCAATATCATCAATAATTCTCGACAATTTCAATACATATATCTCATCATTTATTATCTTCGTGTCCGTGATTCCTTTTCATATTACTATCCATTATGATAATGCTAATAATACCTTATTATTAACTCTCATATCATCAGATCTCAGCAACTCAACATCATATATCAACTTTCTCATAATATTACCACATTCTATTATCATGTTATATCACATAACCTCATAAATCTCATCATCTTATATTCACATCAATATCACAACAATTCATTTTCAACATTTTTATCTCATCCCTTTAATCGTTATCCATCAAACGATTTATTTCTTTCTATTCATTACATCTATAAACACATATAATTCATTTAACAGCTTATCGTGAGATAAACATTAACTCTACCAATATACCATATCCTATCTCATATATTGATATTCAATATTATTTAATACAACCAATTAGTTCAATCAACCCATTCTCATACTTATACACGTGTACCATTCTACCACACTAATATAATCAAGATTACATTTTACTAAATCTCATCTCAATAATTAACTTTCTATATATATCCACCTTATTAATTATCGTATCAACATACTCGTAATCCTTTTAACAGTTATTCACTTACAACAACCCAAAATATACAATACACATATTCATAATGTACGAAGTTTCAGAACACGCTGATACGAGTACTCACCTCTAGTTGGGTTTCAACATCAACAACTTTATTACTTCAATCACCTATTTGATATCAACCTTTACTTCTTTGAAACTTGTTAGAACTTTTGTGATTACGATTTGTATGAAAATAACCACAAAATGAAAGAAAATATTTGGGAAAAGTGGGAGAGAACTCACAATAAATGAAAAAGGAAGCCGAGATGAAAGTTTTATATAATAAAGTTTTTTAACCTCAAGTAATGAATAAAAGGGCATTAAGGAAGTAGGACGGTCGCTAGCTACCCAGGTGTCGCTTGCTTCTTAGCTGTGAGTGAAAAGATGCAGTGAGTATTTAACTAGCTATACACCTTCCGTTTGCCGAAGTTTTTTTTCCCAGTAATACTCAATTATTACTTAAACTCTATAAAAAATCTCTATTATTTCATTTTCAGACGGACAATGTGCCAACAATTGTCAAGAACCTACTTCAAGGTGTAGTCTCCTAAAAGAATCAATTCGCCGGTGGGGGAGATTTGTAAGATGAAGATAAAAGTCAAAATAAATGAATATCTTCGCTGGAGAACACGATGATTTACCCAAGGAAACTAGAATTCAAGAAGAATTGCCCTCGAAATCTCACATCGGGCATCCCTCTAGTGTATGACTCACTAACCGTCAATAATGTTTTTTACATAGTGTCGATATCTCTCAAGTCGTTCCTTTTAATATTAAACAAGCTCTGTATGATCCAAAATGGGCAATATCCATACAAAAAGAACTTGAACAATTGAAGATATATAAAGTCCGGCATTTACTTTGAAATCTCACTCTATAGAACTATAATTGGAAACTAAATGGATTTTTTCAAATAAACTTGACGAAACATGTGTTCTTTTAGTTAATAGCGACTTGTCGTCAAGGGTATAATCAAATCGGGCGCGGTTGATTTTACGGAACATTAGCATGCTAGATTGGAATCCATTTGAATAATATTAGCTGGGCCGTTATATGGATTTGTCGCATCGACGGTCGTTAAAAGTGCTTAAAAGGTTTCCTTGTTAAGAAGTTTTGTATAACAACCCCGAAGTTTTGAAGATTTAAAATATCCTAATCTATGTTTTTAGATTATACAACTTTTACTTGATTAAAACAAGCACCGGAGCTCGTAATAAAGACTAAGAAAATATTTAATTGCCAATAGTTTCAAAAAAGAAAAGCTTGATTTTACGCTTTTTCCTCTAAATCAAGTGGAAAACACCTCTTAAGAGTCCAAATTTATGTTGATGATATTATTTTCTCGGGTTCAACCAATGATTTGTAGTTTGAAGAATTTTTAAAATGACGATCGATGAAGTTCAAGATGAATATGATGGGCGAGCCATTTTCTTCCTGACTTAATAAAGCAAATGGATTACGGGATTTTCATTTCCCAAAGCACATTCACAAAAGGAGCTTATCAAAAAGTCACATGGCGGATGGTAAAAGTTGATAAGCACACCGATGGCAAAGACGACAAAGCTGTATTTAAAGCAGCGTAAAGAGCGCAATGAAACAATGTATTTGAGGTATTACCGGTAGTCTTCTTTTATCATACATACCTAGACCCGAGTATTATGGTTGCTGTTTCAGGAAGCTCAAGTTAATCTTGTCCTAAGGAATCCACATAAACCGTTAAATGCATTCTTAGATATCTTAAGCGAACAGAGATTTTGGCCTCCTCTCAAGTTCTAGGAATAAGAATTTGATCTACTAGGATACTGCGACGCTGGGATCAAGCAATTAGATGGGGAAAGAGCACTAAAGGAACTTGTCACTACCCCAGACATCGCCTCACATTCAGTAACGACCCGCCTCGTGCCACCGCCTGAGGTTGTGCTCGCCTACAAATACGAACACGTAGTTCACCATACAACCCGAACCAAAATAATGAACGAAAATATAACGTTACTATGCTCGACGGTGATCTAAGACAACAACAATTATTACACTCTCACAATTCCACCAATCATACAAATCAAGTATACAAATACATTTTCTCTTAATAAAGCTTAGGCATGTAACAAGTGCACACACTCCGACGAATTGAGATATCCTAGCCACCCAAATTCTCAATCATGATTTATTCAACTCATTGCCACCACGCAATGCCTACTTTTCCTAACAATAAAACACCGTGGGTCTCCAAAAGTCAGTGGAATACTATATAACAAGTCATATTTAAATCACATATATAAACATGTAATATCGTATAATCGTGATAATTACTTTCATTATATTTTATCATATTTATTCATATCACTAGTCAGCCTCCTTATGATCCTCATAGTTTAATATCTTCAAACCATTTTAATACAATCAACTTACAAAATAATTCAATAATAATAAATAACACTATAATATCCAATAACTCAATATATCACATAAGCAAACAATAACTCTATTTCGGCCCCCTATTAAGTCTACACCACCCCATGTAGAAAACGTTATTCGTCAGCTCTACACCAAGAAACGTAAGTTAATCAACAAAATACAACTCTCCCGCTACCCCACACCAAGTAGGCTGAGCACACCACAACCCGGTGAGGGACACCGTTATCGCTGCCTCTACACCAAGCAAACGAAGACCAACAAAATACATCCTCGCCTCGGCTACCCTACACCAAGAGTCGTGGACACACACCCAACCCTGCGAGGTAACCAACTAACCGCATTAGAAGTTCACACATAATCATACGACCGCTGATTCCATCAATATGTGAGTATAGTGGCCGCGGATTCTAAACAAATAATGGAAACACAAAGCCGTTGATTTCATAATACTGGGCCATCCCATGAGACCGCCGATTCTCAAGAATACCGGAAATATAACATATAAGTCACAACGGAAATCATATTCCATTTCCATAATATCGCTATACGAAACATCATTTAATACATAACCAATTCAACATAACCAATTCAATATTACTAATATTATCAATACCGATACTCTAAATACATATATCTCATCATTTATTATCTGTGTCCGCATTCTTTTTCATATATTACTATCCATTATGACTTCAACGCATAATCAACCCATTAACATATTCTCGATACATATTCTCTTATTTCAAGCTACTACTTATCATGTAATCATCAAGTTGTCACTGTTCTATCAAACATATCAATATCTCATAAAGCAACTATAAGATTATAATGATACACATATGGACAATGTCTAATTTATATAACCCATCTTGGCGATAATGTTAATATCACCTATTATTAACTCATCATATCTCACAACTCAACATCATATCAACTTTCATAATCTTACTACATTCTATTATCATGTTATCTTGACATAACCTCATAAATCTCAACATCCTATATTCACACCAATATCATAATAATTCATTTCAAGATTTTCATCTCATCCTTTTAATGTTATCCATCAAATTTATTTATTCCTTTTCTATTCATTACATTCATAAAGACATATATAATCTCATTTTAACGGTTATTGTATAACATTAACTCTTTACCTATATACTCATATCCTAACATTCATATATTGATATTCAATATTATAGCTTTTCAATACAAACTGACATTAATCAACCTGCCTTTCATACTTATACACGTGTACCATTCTCTATCACACTCAATATAATCAAGATCACATTTTAATAAATCTCATCTCAATAATTAACTTTCTATATAGTTCAATCTTATTAATTATCGATCAACATACTGTAATCGCTAAATGCTTATTCCACTTTACAACAACCCAAAATATATAGTAGACATATTCATAATGTATGAAAGATTATAAACATGTGATATGAATACTCAACTCTAGTTAAGTAAAATATCAACAATTTTATTACTTCAATCACCTATTCGATATCAACCTTTTACTCCTTGAAACTTGTTAGAACTTAGATTATTCTTTAGACAGAATAACCACAAAATGAAAGAAAAATATTGGGAAAGGGAGGGAACCGACGGCCAACAATGAAGAAGGAAGTGAGGAAGAAAAATTACATAATAAAGTTTCTTAACCTCAAGAAAACCAAGAACTAGGCAGGCATTAAAGCAAAGAGGAGGTCGTGTTGCTGACGAGGCGCCGTTTTGTTTCTTAGCTGTGAGGAAAAAATATGAGTAGTATTTAGCTACTATACACTTGCCTAGTTCGAGTTTGTTTTATTTAGAGTAATACCAATTATTACTAAATCATAAAAAATCTGGTTAGCTTCATCGTCTAGTGCTAAGCAAAATAGTGTATCCTTATCTATCATGTAAGCCCAATATGTCAGTCAGGGTAATTATGCCAGTACGTGATTCATGATTTATACAAACCCTGGTGAATTTGACTTACGTTGATCATATTCTTGTTCTCTATGACAACACTAGCACCATTAATATTGCTAAGAATCACGTTCAGCACTTACGGACCAAACACATAGAAATTCGCCATCATTTAATTCATGATCATGTTCAAAAAGGTAATATTAATTTGTAGGCACAAATGACCAACTAGCGGACATTTTCACTAAACCCCAATGAAGGACTAAATTTTAATAAAAATTCGCATGAACTTGGGATACTTGACCTTGCTAGGCTTTAATCTCTCTCTCTCTCTCTCTCTCTTTATATTTTATATGCCCATGCCAGGTCTCGATGCTACGTGTTTCGATGCTTTTCTTTTGCCATGTATCACTCTCGGAATATTCGGGTAGGCATAAGGCTTAATAATGGAAACGGGTCAAAGTATGTTTCGGGCTTGTCGGTAGTGTCGTGATCAAAAGAGAAATTGACTCAGCTCTCCAGGGGTTTTTCGGGAGAAGTTCGGGCGTGAGGTCGGGAGAAGATAGGTCCCGATGCCGCATAATTGAAACATGGATAGTTATTTTTCGAGAGAAGTTTGGGAGGAAGGTCGAGAGCACCCTAAGTCCCGACATCGCGAGTATCAAAAAAGGCACAAATCTGATTTTAGGGTTTCATTCCACAAACCTTTTATCCCCACCGTGCTCCCTCCTTTCACTCAAATCTCATCTAATCCTCCCTCAAGAATACTATTACAACTTCAAGAATCAAAAGGTCCACCTCCAAGCCCCGTTATTTGGTTAAACAAGGCATAACACCACCAACTTTCAAAAACAATATCATTATTCGAAGGGAGGTCGACGCGATAAAGATGCATTCACAAAGTTTACGCGATTCACGCAACCGAGTTAAAGGACATAATTACTTGGGAGGAGATGGAATTTCAGGAGTGGACCTCATTCTACACTCGTAAGTTGCCCGTTTATGAACCTCTAGTTACTTGGTTTAACAATCATGTTCAATGTACATATGATCATAGCTACTAAGATGTACGTCATGTGTGGTCGGAAAATTTATAAATTTTCTTTAGATGATTTTGAAGACGATGAGCGGTTTAGTCTAAGTCTCATCAAGAAGTTATTTCTTCATACCTCAAATGGTCAAACCGATCTCACTTCTCAAGAATCCATCATGTTATATAAAATGACCTGCCACCAAAAAATCAATCTTCCTTACCTCATCATGTGCCAAATAGACAATGCCATTCACTCCAACAATATAAAGTTCTCCGTCTCACTCTGGCCTTCACTTGTCACTCTTCTATATAATGATGAAGCTGGGAATCATCATGTTGGTGGACCAATTGATATCGAGCCACAAGTCATGTGACTCTTGCCCAAAAGGTGGTTTGCCCGAAGATAGTCGCCGTATTTAAGTCGATGTTAGTTAGATGGGTCGCAAATGACAATGCCAAAGGCGATGATGAGCAAGATTTAGTGTGCCTCTGCCTTTCAAGTCAAGCTTATCTTCAAGTCGAAACCTAGTTCATTTGAGGCCCAACTTATAGATTACACCAGATCACGTAGAGCTGTTGTTCACTCAAGCGAAAGTGGATCATGGGAGCCGGCACTCCATGGTCCGCAAGAATCTTGAGGAGCAAATGTCATGCTACACCGGGTATTATGAAGTTCGACTTGTTTGGGTAATGGCAGTGCTACCGACATCGACCGCTCACAATTAATTTCCTTGTACTCAACAAGATCTATAATCTATTCGCCTGTGTCAGACATGTCTACGAGGTTAATCATTCCAAATCTCGACCGAGTCAACAATCAATGGATTAATTAACTTTAAAGACACACTGCCTTCAAACAACTCGATAAACAATATGCAAATCTGACAAAAACAATTTTAAGAAAAGAATCCATCGTGGCATTCCTAACCACATAATAGCAAACTAACATACAACATATCTAACAAGCATTTAAAAATTCAACATACAAATTAAATCCTAAACAATTATATGACAATCAACTACAATCTAAACAAAATAACGAGACCGCGAGATCAACCGCCACCCGCTCACCTAAGCTCTAAAGCCACACCAACAAGCCCGAAGACGAACAACACCACCGCCAACCTAGCAATTTAAATCACGCCCATAGCGAATGTGCGTAGTACCGCGGTTTAGTAAATATATATCTCAAGAATGAAATTAACCTCCAATCAATGACATACCAAGTAATTAAAGTAGTCGATATCGCATAATAGGTAAGAGTACATAATATTATTCAACTTATGATCTTAATATAAAGCCATTGGCAATTTATTATCATTTCAGAGGTCTATAAATTCATTAATAAGATAACATTCCAAAATGACGACACCCAACACAACATTCAGACATTTCATGAAAGACTCAGAATAATAATAAAGCAACAATCACTCGACTTTACTCTATCAACCGATAAGCACCTATCACAACTCAACAACTCAAAGAACTCAATCAACTCGACAACTCTACCAACTCAACAACTCAATATAAATCCGATTTCTACAACTAATGAGCATATAATCAACTCCTCAACCTCAGGAGAAACTTATGCCCGCCGACATGTTATCAATGAATCGTAACGCAGGTACGAAGAAAAACACCGCACTTATACCGAGTATGCGTAGCATCGGATAATATACCCAACAACATCATCAACTCATATACAACTCTTCCTAATACGAATTCAACATCACCTCAAAACACCTATACGAATTCTTACGAGACCATGTACACAACTCCAACAAACTCAACCCACAACGATATTCAACAAATAACAATTTAAACACAAAATCATATACATACACATATCCGTAATCAAGTAGTTAATCAACAACAGCTGGTGATGTATACTCACCTTGACTAACAAATAAGAGAGCGCCTCGCCTAATTAGTCCACGGCTCTTCCCATACCAATGCCTAATCAAAACAATTCTAGATATAATTACTTACTACTACAATATTAATAACTCTATTTAGTTATCTATCCAACTTAGCAACCGCTTTTAGTTACCAATTATAACTTGTTGTTGGAAGATTACTACGCCGAGTTAAACCGACTAATAAAACGACACAAAATCCGACATTCATATTTCCCCAACCCAATCGGCCATCACTCCCTCCAAACACTAACACTTTGAACAACTTCTATTCAAACAAAATCGATTTTCTAAAACAATATATCCATCATTAACCACCAATTTAAAAACCCCAAATACCAATACTCACTTACTCCAACCAAAATTATATAATTTCTACCAACCACACAAAGTCACAACCCATACTCCAAAACATCTCCATTAAAGTCCATTAACATATTTCCTTTAAACTAAAGCCGATTTGGAAAAAGTCAACCTAAATTCAACTATAAACTTCCACACACATATCAACCAATAAAATCAATCATAATCACCTCTACCTACACATTATCCAAGCTTAGATGTAACATTCCTACCATATAAAAGTCTTAAAATCAAATTCAAAAGTCAACACAAAGTCAAACTCATGTGAAACGGTCAACTATACTAAAATGTCAAGATTTGAATGTAAAATCATACCTTAGACGATCGAGAGATGAAGAACAAGATTACGGATTTTAATTGCAACAAGATTCCTCCATGAAAATTGAAAAAATCATGGGGAGATAGCCTAGTGGGGTTTCGCCCTTTGGGAAGCGAAGAAGCAGAAGCTCAGCGAGGGGAGCACGAATAAATGATTAAAGCGGAGGTAGTGGAGATATTTCTAGATTGCAAGGTCTGCTTGTTTTTGTCTGGGCTGCCTCCGGTTAAATAACACAACTCGAACATAAACTTAACTTCTAACCCCAAATAATATTATAATAATGCACATAAGGAACGGGTTATTACTTGGGCCTACCCATCTAATAAAAATTTCACCCCTAAATTCCCATCTCAACAACCACGAAAGCATCTACGTAAACAACCTCAAGTCATATACATAAAACAAAATTTCCCAACTCAACTCGGGCCTCACGCTGAAGTCAAGGGTAACCCGCTCCCTCATATCATCCTCGGCTCTATGTCGCCTCCTACGAAATGATTCCTCCACAACACTTTCACCAAGGCCACCTCACTTTGTTCCTCAATACCTTTCCTTTCGATCAAGAATCCTCAATTGCTTCTCCTCAAAGGTGAGATCCTCTTCAAGTTCCACTGCAATCGAGTTAAGAATGCGCGACTCATCCGGAATATATCACTTCCTCGTGCTCACATTAATGGAGCACAGAACAACCACGTGCCGTAGGCAATTCCAAATGATAAGCCTAATGCATCCAACTTTCCTAAGATCTCAACAATACTCCAATATAACGAGGAATCAACTTTCCTTTCTCCCAAACGCATTACTCCTTTCTCCATGGCGAGGTCCTCAAAACACACGACTTCAACTTCAAGGACAAGTCCACCACGACGATCACTATATTTCTTATGCCTCTGCCTCTTGCTATCGCCGATAAGTTGCGGTATCAACTCGATCCGTCTAATCAACTCAACTAAATCTAACCATAGACTTTCCTCTCTCTCCCACTTCATTCCAACAAACCGAAATCTCGGCTAATTGCGCCCATATAATGCCTCAAATGCCGCCATCTGGATAATAAAGACGAAAACTATTATACGCGAATCTATCTTTTAGGCAACTCATCCCAACTCCTCGAGAAACTCGTAACGCAAGCTCGAGGCATATCCTCCAAAGTCCGGATTGTTCTATCGACGCCATCCGCTCGGGACGAAAGATGTACTCAACTCCATTCTAGTCCCCTAATGCCTCCCGGAAACCCTCCCGTAACTGGCAAATCTCGCGACGCGTCCGAAATGACGAATCGACCCCACGCAGCCTCACAACTGGCCCAACATACATCTCGCTTAACCTCTCCGGTCCATCTAGATCTAATAGGTGCTAAAACGAGTCAATTCTAATAAATCCCATCCACAATCGTTCTCGCATCCCATCATTTCGCCTCAATGACCTACGAAGCCCAAATACAAAGTCCATGCACATTCTCCCACGTCCACTCAGAATAGAAGAGTCTCGCATCAATCCTGCTGGATTTCTATGTTCGCCTTCAATTGCTGACAAACCAAACACTTCGCCATCAACTCCGGATTTCTCTCTTCATTCCCGTCACTGCAGAAGTCAACCAAATCTCTATACATCTTTGAGCTACTATGATGAATGTTATAAGCAAGATATGGTTTCCTGCCAAGAATCTCTTTCTTTCAACTCACCGAATACGGTGACATAACTCATCCATCCTCTCGAGCTCCACTCACAACCTTAAAATCTACTATGTCCTATTTCTTTACTTTCCTACTAATATTCTCAGAGCTCTCATCTCGCAACTCCAAGATACAATCAGCAGTGCCAGCTCTAACCTTCACGAGCCAACAACTCACCATCGCAATTAATTTCAAGCCGCAACTCCAAGTCGCTTTCATCTCTACTTTTGGCCTTTGACTTCCCTTCCAACTCAGAAAGACCGCTACTACATTCGCTTCCCGAGCGCATATTCGATAGTCATATCAGAGTCAGCTGAGCAAACTCCATCCACCTCCTCTCGCCTCACCAGTCTCTATGCCGGTAGATATTTTAATTTCTGATTAGCTTTTAAAATCGCATCTAACCCATACAAGTAATACCTCCACAATGCAGAAGCCTCATGGTTCCTCCTCACCGCCGAGAAGCATAAGCAATCACTTTCATTCTCAAGATCAACACAAAATTTCAACCCCTCAAAGAGATCAGATCACTTAAACCCTAATTCGGACGGTGAGCTAAAAACCGTACAAGAATCAACTTCTCTTCAACTCCTTAGAAACACCTCTCAATCCTCATCGACATAAAGTGGAACTCCCTTCGTCAACTTATATCAAGTCACATCAACCCAGAGCCTCCGATAAACCTCCTGTAATACCCAAATAAACCTAAGAAACTCTCACCCTCACACTCGTAGTCGCCCCACCACTCAAAGCTCCACCTTCCGAGGTCCACACAAATACCTTCACCTGATATAACATGGCCCAAGAACCGTACTTTCTCCAACTGCACTACATTTACTAAACTTAGCGCATAATTACAATACGCCTCAATGTTCCAACACAACCGCAGCGTATTCCACGCCCTCCCGCATCGTTCTCGAGTAGACGCCATCAATAATAAACACAATCACAAATTTATCCAAGAACTCCCCTAAAACAAACGGTTCATTAAATCCATGAACGCCGTTCATTAGTCAACCCAAATGGCATTACTCATTAACCTTTACAAGGTCATACTGGATCGAAGGCCGATTTTCGAATGTCACCCTCCTCGAATCCTCAACTGTAGTACCCGGATCTCAAATCAATCTTCGAAATACTTCTAGTACCCTCAATCAATAACAATTATCTATCCTCGAATCTTATACTTGCTTCGATGGTTACTTTTCAACTGCTCAGAAGTCGAGCATAATAACCTCAACGTACTCATCTTTCTTTTTTTTTCACAAATGTAACTCGTGCACCCTAATGGAGAAACACTGTCTCGACAAACCCTTAGTCAAGTAGCCCCGCAACTAAGACTTCAACTCTCTCAAGCCCACTGGAGCCATTCTATACTTGCAATAGATCGCGAAAATTCGGAACTACCTCAATCGCAGAACTCCACTTCTCCGCGGTAAACTTGGCAACTCTCCGAAAAAATATCGACATACCTCACTCGACAACTCAAGACATCCCTCTAACCTCGCTTCCTCTCTCCAAGTCGACCACATACCCGCGATACCCAAAGACAACCTTTTCATCAACTTCCCGGCCTCCAAAGGCCGAAATAAAACTCGATGGCGCACTTCCTATCTCCCTCAAACACAATATCTAGTCTACCCGGACTCGCAGCATCTTCCTCATGTGGCATGGTAATTCTTACATTGCCTCCCAACCACCCATCAAGCAAGATAAGATCAAATCTACTAATTCAAACGTAAGTAGATCCACAACTAACAATCGATTACTCACTTCAAGGAAAAAATTCTATACATGTCTAACTCAACCGACCTCCCAACCGGTGTCATAATATTAAGTGGGGAATGAAATTCACATAAAGCAAAAGATATCCACAAACTCCTGAAATAAGAATGAGAAGCTTCAGAATCAGCACCCTAGCCTCTAGATCATATAACAAGGTACCACATGACCCTAGGAGTATCATCCAAGCTAAAGGCTCCTACCGAGTAAGTGGCATTGATGGCCTCACTAAAGACTACTCCAAGTACCCGTGACTCTCGAAGCATCTAACTTACACCCCTCGACCTCCGCGGTCTCCAAATCATCCTCCCTCTGCTCCCCTTGACCTCCGCGGTCTCCAAATCATCCTCCTCTCGCTCCCGATACCCCTCCTCCCATGCACTATGTCAGAGATGTACTGCCCGCCACTGGAATACCGAGATACCCTCGCAACGATCCGCACTACTAATACCGAAAAGTAAATCATCTCTCTCCCGACAATCCTGAATTCTATGACCCATCTGCCCACAACGGAAACATCAACGCCGCCGAACCCCATGACACTTCTCTGAGATCCACCAGATTCCGGGACAAGCACAATTCCGGTACTCAAGAAAGTTCTGCACAGCTCGAACTAATCCGGGCGCACTCGAAACGACTCGCCTGACGAAGTTCGGATGAAAGTGTCCTTCGAACCTCGAACTGTGATGACACACCGCATCGACTTCCTCCTCGTTGCATCTCTTCGACCTCTCGGCCTCGCTCAAATTTTACTCCCATCTCTACTTTCAACGCAAATGCTCAACTCTCTGGTGGAAATCGGTGAAAGTCATCATGATATATGCGGCGACCTCATATCAACCCATCTCTGAATCATGAATCCTCCTCAGTTTCTGGGTGTACGCCTAAGCAGCGACATAACTCACTAACGCTCGGTATCTCTCAATAGATCGACCACCCCGAGTCATCAAAATCGATCCCTCTAAAGCAGCCATCCGGGTACTCATGCACACTCTTTCTCTCGAACAACGCCACAAAGCCGCCTCCCAAGTCACCTACCTTCCTCTAAGAATGTAGATAAACAGAGGTTACCCCAATTCAATCGCGAGCACTCTACGCAATTCGTAGGTGGTATGAACTTTGACCTCAACTCACCCTCAATACCCACGGGTTCGAAAATGGCCTCCAAATCTCTAATAAATTTAATCGGGCTCAATCAAACCCACCCAAGGATCTTTGGGAGATCTCTCAGAACCTAATAAAAAGCTTACTTTATCATCAACCTCCCTTTGACCCTATCCGCGTGTACCAAATCCTCCTCAACATGTAACTCATCCCCAACAACAGGGTCAATTGGGAAATCAGCGCATCTCGGACCTCCTGCTGCTTCCATACCGGGCCTACTAAGGCCAACTCCAATCGGTACGCTCGCCACCACCTCCTACTCTACCTCTAGTACCCCTCGTCTACTCACACGGACACCTCCCAAGGCACCCAGTCCCTCTACGCTGCCTCCGCTTCTTTGCGGCATCCTCAACAGTCTACGAGAACGAAAGAAAGACTTAGACTTCCAAGAAAAACTCAACCAGACAACTCAAAGAACACAACCCAGATAGACACATAACCACACAGACAACCAAAGAATATGAAACTATGTTTCGATAATTAAAAATTGTAAATTCCACTTCTCCCTGTGTAGTGTACGCACTCTGGGCGTTAATCGTCCCAAATCCCGGACACTGTGGTGCATCAATCACGACTACTCAAATCAAAAGACACCGCCTTCAAACAACTCAATAAAATAATACGCAGAATCTGACAAAAATAATTTTAAGAAAGAATCCATCATGGCTATTCCTAACCACATAATAGCAACCAACATACAACATATCTCCCAAGTACAAAAATTCAATACAACAAATGAAATCCCAAACAACAACTATATAGACAATCGAATTACAATCAAACAAAATAACAGACAGATCAATCCTACACTGCCACCTAAGCTCTAAAGACAATCAATTCGAACAAGCCCAAGACGAACAACACCACCGTCAACTCCAAGAATGAAATTGCTTACCATAGCTTAATAAAGGAAGCTATGAAACTTAGTGAATATATATCTCAAGAATGAAATTAACCTCCAATCACGATAATGTACCAAAGTAGTCGATATCGCATACAATAAAAGAGTAATATGTCATTATTCAACTTAAGGGACTTAATATAAAGTCATTAGCAATTTCGCTATCATTTCGTATATTCATAAATTGCCATTAGGTTAACATTCCAAAATGATGACAATCAACAATAAATATTCGTACATTTCAAGAAAGATCAGAATAATATGCAACAATCACTGACTTTACTCTATCAATTGATAAGGACGACATCACAATTCAATAATTAATCAACTCAAAGATTCAACTTCAACTCGACAACTCACCACCTAAGAACTTTATCAACTCAACAAATTAACAACTCAAAGAACTCAACAACTCAATATAAATCCTGGATTTCACAACTAATGCGCATATAATCAACTCAACTCGTTAGGAGAAACTTATGCCCGCTTCTATTAAGCTATCAATTTAATCGTAACGAGGCACGGTTAAAACACCGCAGTTATACTGAGGTATAAGGCAAATACCGGATAATACAACCCAACAAACATCATCAACTCATATACAACTCTTCCTAATACGACTCAACATCACCTCAAAACACCTATACGACCTGCTTTGCACCAATGCACAATACCCCAACAACTCAACCCACAATGCATATTCAACATATAATTTAACACAAAATCATATACATACACATAGTCCATAATCAAGAAGACCAACACCGCCAGATGATACTCACCTTGGCTAAGAACACAAATACCGCCTAATTAAGTCCACGTGTCTCTTCCCGCCACGCCTAATCAAAAACAATCTGAGAGATATAATTACTACTTACTACAATATTAAATAACTCATTTAGTTATCTATCCAACTTAACAAATGCTTTAGTTACCACTATAACTTAAGGTAGGCATTACCACGCCGAAGTTAAACCGATTAATAAACGACAAAACTGACCATCACATTTTCCTCAAACCACCGGCTATCACTCCCTCCAAAACACTAACACTTTGAACAACTTCTATTCAACCCAAAATCGACTTTTCTAAACCAATATATCCATCATTAACCACCTAAATTCTAAAAACCCCAAATACTACTCACTTACCTAAACTAAAATTACATAATCTCTACCAATCACACAAAAGTCACAACCCATACTCCAAAACATCTCCATTAAAGTCCATTAACATACCTTGAACTAAAGTTTGGATTTTGGGAAAAGTCAACCTAAAGTCAACTATAAACTTCCCACACATATCAACTACTAAAATCAACCATAATCACCTTTACCATACCATAAAGTCTTTAAAATCTAAATTAAAATAACACAAAAGTCAAACTTCATGTAAATGGTCAACTATAGCTCAAAATGTCAAGATTTCAAGGTAAAAATCATACCTGGGATGATCGGTAGACGTTAACAAGATTATGGAGCGAATTAAAACAAAGATTCCACCAAGAAAAATTGAAAAAAATTATGTATATAGCCTGGGGTTTCGCCCTTTGGGGGTTTAAGAAGAGAAAGCTCATGAAATGGATAACATTTAAATGATTAGTGGAGCTAAAGGAGATATTTCTAGATTGGGTCATAAGCGTCTCGCTTCGGCTTTCTGGTCATTGTCTCTGCTAAATAACACAACTCAACATAAACTTAACTTCTAATCCCAAATAATATTATAATAATGCACATACGGAACGGGTTATTACAAAAGATCCTAGTCTACTCGATATACGCTGGTTGAGAGCCTCCTCGCCGATAACAGCGATAACGAATATGTTTTTATGTTTTTTCTATTTATGCTCTAGAATTTTATGTTCTATGCATTTAGACTCATGGGTTTAGACTTTGTGGTTATTGCACATGCTCGTGTGTTTGGATTAGCGGTTAATCCGCTTAGTTTCACGTATTGCACATTATGTTTACCTATTTTGATACGCCAGCTTCTTACGCCGGTGGGGGCTATAGTTTATGTATGTTTTTATTCCTGCCGTGATAGGATAATTTGTTATCATCAAAAAGTGGAAGTTCGTTGATCCAAGGATCTTCTTCAGACTTGAGAAAAATTACCACTTTCTGACAAATATTATTTCAATGACTTGCAGAAATGGGACATTTAGATCACAGCATAATTCCAAAGACAGCACCGAAGGCTCACTTTGAAGAATGGAAGACTCTTTTGTATTGGCCTTGTAAAAACTTAACTATTCATGTTTTATGTTCATGATTAAGAATGTAACTTTAATGGTTAAATATTAAAATGTTTTTAGAATTGTCTTTTAACATTAGCACTCGACTGAAGGCTTGATCCAACCCAATATGACCGTGGTGGGCATAACGGGTCGAAATCATACTTTAATTCTGTGACCAAATAAAGTTTGAAACTTAGTTTGCCTCTAAACAAAACCATCTAGACCAAGAGGCCTGACTACGGTCGGGGCCCGATTTTCTACCGAAGTCCTCCGGCCCCGTGAGTCGACAGTTTCGAAGCGCCGACCTTCTACTCTCCCTACAATTGTCCCGAACCTTAGTTTTTGTAAATCTATGTGCCGCCTTAAACCTTTTTAGACCTAACTTTCGCACTTAACTTCAGTGTTTTTCATACTTTTCAAAACAAGAAAAACTTTCTTAATTCCTCTCTATCCAACTCAATGTACTGCAGATTTCATAAAGGTGTCAATTCAATCTTATAGATTATTGTTGGTGAAATACTGGTCAGTATGTCAGTTCTAATCTGGGAGATTAAGAGCAGCAAATCCTAAAGCGAGACTTTGGGTTTCTAGCATGTCGCTAGTCATAAATCATTATATTTGGAGTTGCTTTCGCATGTACGAACTTGTAGTTTGCACCATATTCATACTGGTGATCTTTACAAAATTCCAAGATCGAAGTCGGTGTCAAGAATTGGTAAACCGGCTCGCTAAAATTGTTGAAGCCTTTTCTATCTTTACTATATTTACTTTATTATTATTGTTAGAGTGTTAGATTTAAATATCATTAATTCCAAGAACGTTATTCATTTAGTGTTTGTTGGTTTAATTACGTTTGTATCTTCAGCTGAGTAGATCTTAATTAAATAGCCAACTTGTGTTTTTAATTTGATAAAAATAAAAAATACTAAAAATAGTAAATAACCGAACCTATTGTCAGATTCAATAGACAACTTCAATACGACAACTACTATGTTCACGTTAGTCTAGTAATTATCAATCTATTAATTCATGATTTTGATTCATTTGTTGTTATTTTAAATTGGCCACTATAGCTATACATCTTCTTCGAAAGTCTCTATATATTAGTTAGCATACTATCATTAACAAGTATTTCAAATAAGTCTCAGATATATTAATTTACCATACTAATATTATTGCTGTCGTGGTTCTCGAGCTCTCTCGAACATGAGTCTCTATATACAATTATCATTATTAATTTTGTTTTAACTTAATTTTACATTTTCTATGAGAACGACGTGTAGTTATAATAGTATCCATATGCAAATAATATAATATACTTTGTGTTAAGATTATTAACTCTCCTATAGCCAGGTTCCGCTAAACATGATTAATTATCTAATTATTTTGTACATAGTCAAACAAGTATTCCCCGAGCCTTCTAAAATCTCTATATACTATCATATTTCTGTTAGATCATTAGGGCCGGTGGTTTCAAATTTTATTATTGTTGTTTCAAATACCTCAGGTTCCTAAATTATCTCGTAGTAAAGTTTCCCTATATATACTATCATTATGTCTATTTTAACCCCTGATACATTTTTTGCGAGAATGATGTGTATTTGTAATAGCATTCGTGATGCAAACAATATAATATTCGAGGTCTAATATACGAGGTTAGTATTATTTACTCTATATTGCTATGCTAAACATAATTAATTACCTAATATTTTAACAAACAAAGACAATATCAAGTAGTTTCATCAAGTATTATAATAAAAAATTATTATACTTTATGGGTAAATTTCTACATGCACCTTTAACTTTAGAAAATATTTCAACAAGATCTGAAAATTTCGACAATTCCAAACTCTACTTTAATAGGTAAACCTTAGGACAAAACAAAAAAGTTATATATATTACACTTTATGAATTATTTTTAAAATAACAAACACTTAATTAAATTAATTTTTAATAATCAATTTTAATTAATTCAATTAAAAAAACATATCATCATAAACTTTACCTCTACTCCCACCAAACCAAATCATCAAAGTCATGAAATGAAACTAGCTTAGCTCATAGTCTCCTTACTAAAGACAAGCAGAAAAACATGGTTGTTCTAAAGAGACGAAGCAAGTGCTAATTTACCTAACATCCTTCTTTCTTAGCTCCAATGTACTGTGTCTTGAATATCATGAAATAATGGAAAATATCAATCAATGAGTAGCAATTGGAGACTCCTTCGCCAAACGAAAACATACGATTTAATTGAATCGCATTACATTTCAAAGCAGACAACCGATCATATATGGATAAGACGTAACATAATTGGTTAATGGCTTCGGACATCACTAAGTTTCGTAAAGTTTCGCCATAAATCACTCATCTTTAAAATCCTCCTGTTTCAATCACTCATGTTCGTAAAAGATACCACTTGATAATATCGTCTAAAAATAATGACTACTTAATCACTTCAATATTTAAACATTCTTAAAGATCCAAAACACTTCTATTATAATATTTCACACCCTTTTATCATATTTCTTTTGCCTCAATTTTATCTTTCCCTAAATATTATTATTAATAATAAAAAGTAAAAAAGAAATGCAACCAAACCCCTTCTACATTTCCACCGGCGAATTCTAAAATCCACCCACCACCAACTCATCTTTAATAACAATTAAATATTTTCACCACCACCTCCGCCACAAAATTTTCCACCACCACCATCCATGGACGTTGAGGCCATTCCACCACTACAACCACTTTAGAAAAAAAATATTCCTCCAAAGACCGCTCACGGCGGTAGAAATATTCCACCACCACAAAAGACTAATAGGTAAATTTTCCACCCTTTTTTTCTTTGGCTTCTATGCCTTTTTCTTTATTCTCCATTTTCTTGCAACTCTTTTTCTGGTTACAACCAAGTTTTCAATTTCTTTTTCTTAGAAATAATAATTTTTCTTAGAGCAAAAAATCAATGTTAGGATCAAATAAACTAATAGTATCGTTTTAATTTAATCAATTCACGGAGTATCTAATTTTCTTGCAATGTTCATTGTTGATTTACCTCATTTTCATGTGTCAGATCATGCCTGAAAGATCAAAATAAGTATGTAAATAAAGGGTAAGGGTGGGCGGCTCACATGAAGATGTTCAAGTGCAAAGTGACATTTATCTGGGGCAGGAAGGTAAATGTGTGTGGCTCAGGGAATTAGTTAAAGATAAACCGAGATTCAAATGTAACCTAGGAAAAACGTTAAATACTATAAGAAAGTGTTTTCGTTCATTAAAATAAGCTTATATACTGAGTATACCAAAGCATTCAAGTATTTTGACAATAGTATCAAAGTGAGAAGGTCTAAGAATATGATTGATCAAAACATGACGATTTTGAAAGTGAGTGATCGATGTGACTTTTTAAAAAAATGTTAGTGATAGTTAAAGCTATTAATCCTAAGATAATTAACAACTTTCATTCTCCATAAAATCAATCACATTAGTACCAACTATGCTTTAACATCTAAAACTTGTAATGGTTTCATATATTAGCATCCTTAAAACCTTACCATAAAGGAATTAACTGTACGAGTTAGGTTGGTGAGAGTGGGGGGTGTAGGATAAGGTTGGAGATGATGTGTTTTCTTTAAATTGAATTAATTAAAATTGATTATTAAAAATTGATCTAATAAAGTATTTATTATTTTAAAAATGACTCATAAAGTAAAATATATATAATTTTTCTGTTTTGCTCTTAGGTTTACCTATTAAAGTAGAGTTCAGGTGCCAAAAAGAATTCTTTCAAAATTTTAGTGCCAAAAATTACTCCCGGGTGTCTATTTGAAAGGTTGAAAAGTTCAGGTGCCTATTTGAAATATTTTTTGTAGTTCAATTGTCTGCATGAAATTTAGCCTACTTTTATATGGAACCATCTTTGAAATTTAGCCTACTTTTATATGGAACCATTGAAAAGGAATGAATTAATCTAAGCAATTATCAACTTTTCGTTCAGGTACGTATAATTTTAAACTTTTTAATCTTTATAAAGATATTTGAAACAACATATTCACACTAATTTTTACAAACTAATATCTGGGACAAGGACGAAAAAATTGAAGGCAATGAAAGAAAAGGATGCAAATTCACAAGTATTTCGAATACGAAAAATTCAAGAAGCCACAAATAGTTTAAAAATAAAAGAAAAGTTACACGATGGTAAATCAAACAACCAAAAGTTTACCACTAAAAAATGTCAATGCATCAAGTGAATCCTCATAGCCCAATCAGAAGCTTATGAAACTGATAGTACTTGAATATGCATTATTAGTTGTAGTAAGAATCAAGCTTTTGTCCAATACCTATGTCGCCTCCTTATGTCTTTAAGTTTTATTGTGAATTTTATGGGTTTGAATGCAATTGTATAGTAGATTAACATGTATATTTACAAATTATAACCTGAAATCCTCCATTACTTTTCAAGATACAGTCAATTCACAAACATATATGAATAACTGGAGTGTTTAGGAAAGAATACAAGTTTCTCTTCACATTAGATAAAAGCAATGTTAAAGGCGACAACTTCTCAACAATAATTGGAAGGCACAATAGGCTGATATGAAAGAATATCCAGTAGATGACAACAACACAAAAACCACGATAGATGCAAAGTCAAATAAAAAGAAAGACGCAAAAGTAGCAACAAAAATTTAGAGAAAAGACATTCAAGAGACAAAGAATAAATGAGGACATAATACTTGGGAATATCACTAGAGTTATCAGGACAAAGAGTTTGACTATACATGTTTGGGAGAATTTGTTTCAGCAGTATGCCAATAGACAATTATGTCGAGATAGAACAACGAGACTTGAATTTCCCGAAACGAGGAAAAGAAACTAAGGCGAAGGTTAATATCGGGTGTGGATTGATAGTGTTATTTTAAGGAATCTGATTTAGGGGTAAGGTCGGTGAAGAAATTACACACCGCTACGTTTATCCAGCGGGCTAGAGATTTGAGACATCGATATCTAGACTCTATGGCACTTGTGCAAGAGTTTGGGCGCTTGAATATATTCTAACCATAGCGTGCAACTAATTGGCCAGAGATAAAGAGCGTCTCCATCGAGGAGAAAGCTCAAAAAACAGGACTGATTTGTGTGCTAGAGTATTATTTAAAAGCGAATGGAAACGTCGAATGATAAAATAATGAGTGGTGAAATCTTCGGGAAGCTATCATCGGTTGTACATGTAGTTGAATTTCAAATGAGGGGACTGCCTCATGCGCACTTCTTAATAATACTGAGGCCAGAAAACACGTATATGACACCGGAAGCATATGATAGGGTGGTTAGTTGTGAGCTTCCTGACAAAAAAGTTGATCCTTACTTATATGGTTTGGTGGTAAAGCATATGATGCATGGGCCTTGTGGAGAAATGAATGCTAGCAATGTGTGCATGAGAGAAGGTAGATGTAAAAATCACTATCCGAGGAGCTTCCGCCATTACCACGACTCATGAAAAGGAGTTATCAAATTACGAGCCTTGAGAAATGATATGAGAAGTGCCAAAGTCATAGGTCATCTACTTGACAACCCCATTTGGATTGTGCATACAACCAGGCATTGGTCGGTTTAATTGCCACGTAAATGTAGAAATATGTTGGCGAGCATCGGAGAAAGCGGTCAGTATTTATACAAATATGTGCATAAAGGCCACGACAAAGTCATGTTTCGAATTGCATCAGACAACCCGGGCTCAGATGTTGATGAAATATCCAATTATCAAAATTCACGTTGGGTGTCACATGTCGAAGCAACATGGAGAATTTATGGATTTCCACTACATGGGATGTACCCTTCAGTTTTACAATTGCAGGTATACTTGTGTTCCTACTTCATGCGAAGCTAGAATGATCGTGATAGATACTACAACTTTATATCTTATACTTAACAAACTCATTTCAATTACTTTTTGCTGGATAATTCTTTTTATTGTGCAACATAAATTAGAGTAATTAGTGATAATTTGATTTTGATGTATGTATTTTTAGTTTCATTCTATTAATTGCATGATCTTTTGTGATGCTTTATTCCATAATTCTATATTACAACTCTATATGTAAAAAAGGTGCCCCTTCTTATCTAAATTTCCGACAACCACTTGATTGATAATCATGTCACTGCCATTGTTGCTTGTTTAATATTTCATTATTGATTACAGGTTCGTACAACATAAATTAGAGTAATTAGTGATAATTTTCTTTTGATGTACTTATTTTTAGTTTCGTTCTATTAATCGTATGATCTTTTGTGATGATTTACTCCATAATTCTATAGTACAGCTCTATATGTGAAGAAGGTGCCCCTTCTTATCTAAATTTCTCGTTTGCTCTTTTTTGTACTTTGCTCCACATATAAACCTTTAACTAATACTCCGACAACCACTTGATTGATAATCATGTTTCTGCCATTGTTTCTTGTATAATATTTCATTATGGATTACAGGTTCATTTACCAAGCTTTCAAACAGTACAGTTTGAAGAAGATGAAGACTTAGAAGAGTTTTTGCAAAATCCGAGATTGAAACAAACTATGCTCGCAGAGTTCTTCAAAACTAAAGCCACTGATCCTGAAGAAAGAAAATTGAGACTACTTTACAAAGAATTTCCTCGGTACTACGTATGGCAGGCGCAACACAGAATATGGACGAAAAGGAAGCGAGGTGTAGCCATTGGTCGCTTGTGTGTAGTTAATCCTACGGAAAGTGAGAGGTATTATCTGAGGGTATTACTAAATAATGTCCGTTGTCCCACATCTTTTGACAGTTTGTTAATGGTTAATGGAATATTGTCTAACTCATTTCAAGAGGCTGCTCACAAAAGAGGATATCTACATAATGATAGCGATATGGAAAAGGCTATGGAAGAGGCTTCGATATATAGGATGCCATTCGATCTTAGAAGATTATTTGCTACTTTGTTACACTATTGCAAGCCATCAGAGCCTAAGAAGTTATTTGAGGACTTTTATGATCATTTGGCAGAGGATTTCAAGAAGACTCAGATGCAACTAAACTTATCTAACAATGATGTACTATATAAGGTGCTTCAACGGATAAATGATACACTGAAGTCATTAGGTAGAGACATTAATCAATTTCATCTTGTGTCATTCACATACAGTGCCACAGAAGTGGAACGTTACACAAGAGAAGTTGTAGCAGAAAGGAACATTCCAGTACCAGAGCACAATTTGTATGCAATCAATGAGTTGAATGAAAAATAGAAAGAGGCTTTTGATATACTCTTCCAGAGCAGTTAGTTGAGTTCATCCCATGAAGACTATCTTTACTAACAGGGGATTGGGCCAGATTTATATTTTCTGCTTTCTGCCACATAGACTTCCTGAGGCGCCTGACCGGCGGGAGAGACCATGCTGCCTCTCGATCATGGTAGGGAGGCCCCATGCCTGGGAGCGATTTGCTGAGCTCTCCGAAGACTTATTTGCTTGTAGACCCAATATGGCCCTGAGGCAGCTGAATCTGCTATACGCCGCTCGGTGTCAGCTGGAGAGCACAGATATTTCATGATCAGCCTCGATCACTTCCATGTTTATCCAAGAGAGCGAAGAGGATCACTACGGTCAGACATCACGTGGGAGATATCAGCCACCGATCCATGGTTTTTACTAGTTTCCATGCGAGGAATGCACTGAAGATGAGTTTAGTGAGCCTATAAAGGAAATGGACCCAGAGAGCCCACCTGAGACTCCTTTAGCCTGCAGCCTCTAGCCTCTGAGTTCACAGAGAATTTAATCTCCGTGGGAGGCCACTCAAGTCTGGCCCCGAAGTTATTCCCAACGGCTCCTTCTACACGGGCGCCACTAGATCCGCAGCAGTCTTCCGGGGTTCAGAAAGAATACTACCGTTACTGTCATGTCGATTGGGCACAGCAGCCAGGATCGCGTAGTAAAATCATATGTTAACGATGCCAACAGATGATCCAAAGGATTAACCCTGGGCCATTAGAGAGAGGTGCTAGTACCTAAAGAATTAAATGTTATCGGGGGAAATGGTGGTTTATGTGATATGGTTCTGTGAGTAACTTTGTTATGAGCCGGTAAAGAATGGTCGGTGCCAGAGAGTGCAGTACATTATTTCTCAGAGTTAACAGGCCGTGCGTTGTTTGATTCGGGCTACGATTCTTTGCGAGCTTTACCCTGCTTTATCCCGCTTGTCTGCACTCCGAGATTATGATGCCACAAGAGGAGTCATTGTATAGATTTGCATAGAGACCCATTCCACGTCTGATTTACCCGAGCTCTGATTTGATTCATAAAATATGATTGCCGGGAAACATCATAATGACTACATCGAAGCGAGATTACTTTTGTAATTCAGGAAGACCAGATATCCTAATTGTGGCATGCAAAGAGATTTTTCTTTCTCGAAGTTTTCAGGTCAAGACTTTATAATGTATGTTTGATTCAGAAGGCGGCGCTATTAATCTTTGACATGGTTGATTCTATAGTAAAGATAGCACCGAAGCATGCTGGTTGTTGTGAGAGTTCAAGATGTTATTCTTGAGACTGTAGTGGAGACTAATCATAATAGTTATTCCTTCAAACAGATGGTCTGCCCAGTTGCGTGAATCAAGGGACTCACATGTGAGTCATGGGAAGCACTGTTGGAAAAGAAGATGGTTCACAATGAGGCTTAATAGACTATAGAAGAAGCACTATTAAGAATCATACCCATAGCCCGTAAATCTACTGTACATTTCAGTTTTGACTCAATAAGGACGCCAAGCGTTTTCAAGTGAATGATCATAACCGCTATCACTGCTGGAGAATCGAGAGGTATTTATTCCAACCCACTTTTTCATCTCATTATGAGTTTATAGTGATATTACCTGGGGACGAAATTCACCCATGCCTTTATGGATCAATTCTAACCTATATTTCAGAGACTGGAATGGTCTACTGATTTATATTCCTGGCATATTCCATAGGGGAGGAGGAAACATGAGGTGGGTCAGTGTTGTGCTGAAGAAGTAAGTTTTCATGGAGTCTGCCATGAAGTACGTGAGCCCGGCGCAGCAGATTTGCGCTGGGATCCTGTTGTCGTGAACAATTTGGGAGTTCCAAAGGTGTGACCAGAGGCGAGGAGTTTCTAAGGAAGTTTGACCAGATCTCCAGGGAGGGCTACGATTTTAGCATGCACTGATTAAAGTGCCTGGCGTAACGACGGGCCATGCTTCTCGACACTGAGAAATTATGTTAAACTATCCCACACATGACTGAGTTAACAAGGATCTCAAGTGCTGAAATCATGGAGGACATTATCCCACGTTGCCGATCTTTACCGATCATAAGAGTTTGAAATATCTTCCCATCGAGAGATTTTAAATTATAAGAGCTATCGGAAACATCATGATGACTCGACTATCGAAAAATTACCCAGAAGTAAAAAGATACCAGAAAGTGAAACTAAAGTAACTTAGAGAGAGATGAAACAATCTGGAGTCGATTTTTATGCCTGGGTAATGAATGGGGAGATTTTCGCCTATAATAGAAGCCCTTAAACGTGATTATGACTTTAATCCTAGAATCGCAAAGAAAGTATGTAGGCACCGCGAGTTACCAAGAATTTTCTAAGTAAATGGAGCCAACCGATCACAAACACTTGCAGTGGTTCTGAAATACCTGCAATGCGGTACCCATCTGCATTTAGCCTGGGGCGATCTTTAATAAGTCTTATACCAAGTTGCATAACTGCAAGTAGTATAGCATGGCCCACTGAGGTTCCATCGTGGCTTGAAATGAAATATGTGAGACCTAAGGTCAGGGCAAAGTGCTTGGTTTGCTACAATAGGCACTGTTACAGACATCCTATATTGTAGACATGGCATCATCGCCATGGACTTCGAAGTCATAGCTTCCTCGGTGACGCCGAGGCGACATGACGGATTGGGTGATTGTCATAGCTACCTAAGCCCATTTCATTTAGACTTTAGACTAGCCAAAAACTCATGACCCATCAGATCATGGGTTCAAAGTATCGACGTTTCTACCCATCTCTGTGTCTGGAGGCCTCTGTAGGGCACTGAATGGACCGGAGTGAAGGAGTACATCTTTTTCATCCTGTGATCATAGGCACCATACTTTGATTACTGAGATAGTGCTCCTGTGGCTCTGCTTCCAATCCTCCTAAATCGGACTGTGCCCCAAGATAGAAGTTCCTCTACACAACAGCCTTCCATGCTAGTATCGAGATGGCACCTTTGAGAGCGCCAGATGGCAGTGCTCAGACCCATGCTTGTTGGAAATCTAGGTAGGAGAGAGGAAAGTTTACGGTTCCGAAGCTGCCCAGAGTTCGCAGATGGATCAGACATTCAAAGAAAGATCTCGGCGACATCCAGAAGGAAGAAATATGGTGATCATCGCAGTAGACTTTGTCGCTTTGAGGCCTACCAGTGTTCGTGAGGGTATCTGGTAGCGGAGTGATGTTTGGAGGAAAGTGGAAGCCGAGTCCTCAAGAGACGGACCACCCAGATCCCTCGGGGAGGCCGTCTGTGGCTTACCTGCCATGGCTCCAGCTAGGATTCATAATGTGTCCATATCCTTGAGGAAGCATATCCCCCGACGAGTCGCCTATTTAGCTTCATCCTGGGAGCTCTTCGGGAGAGTGGAATCTGACATTCGCAGGAAAGTATTAATCGTGGAGATTTCTGGACTGCAAAGAGAAGGTTTTGGAGGAGTAGCATTAGCCGTCCATATGAAAGTCATTGAGGAATCAGCCATATATAGTTTACTTGGGAACGTGAGATTTATAGAACCGCATCTGTTTCTGGCAGATGAGAAATTGCTTTTTGGAGTATGGTATTTGTTTTTAAAGTACATATGTTCAATGTTAAATAAAATTTTAAAATAAATTTTATTAAAAAGTATCAGAATAACCATGATGAAAAAAAATTAAATTTTCATTTTAAGGTGAACTTGAACAGTATGAATCAGGTGATGATATTATTTCTCAGAAAATTTTTTCGGTGGAGATGTTATTTCTGCAAAATTTTAGTCGAATTTACCTATGGAATTAAAGAATCTACATGAAGAATTTTTATCTGAATCGGGTTCGTGGAGATTTGGGCACGAAGCAAGCGGAGAATTAACCGAAACCTAACGGACTCGATTTTTTTATAAATATCTTGCAAGCTTATCCTCCTGACCCAAAACCAAGTCATCATCATCTTTCATCTGCCCAGCCTTTGGCCGGTATCATTTCCTCCCTTTTTCAAAACCTGCTAGAACATTGTTCTCCCTTAATACATTCTCGAAGCGTTTCAAGAAATTTCAAGTTTTTCAGATATTTCTTAAGTTTTCGAGATAGTTGACTTTAGTTGAATTTTTACATAACAATTGAATTTCATGATAAATTCAGTTGTTATGGGTTCTGCGGGACGTATATAACTGATGAATTGCGATTTAGAGATCGTTTTGAGGACGTTATGGTCGAGTTGACCTTTGGGGCTCAAATATTTTTATGTGGATATTTTTATAAAACTTTAAAATGTGTGCGAGGTTGCATTGGGGAACTTTATTATAATTGTTACGACAAGTAAATCATGATTTAAAATTTATTAAAGGGTGTTATGTTGAAAAGTGAAAATCTAAGCTGAGTTATAATTGATATTTCGAGTATGTGATTGTTATAATGTTTTAGCTCTGGTCATGACACAATGACTTATGTTGATTTAAGCGGTAAAATGATAAGATGGAATTTAATGGGGATCGGGATTGGCTTTCATTCACGGGATTATAATTCGAGTAGTTTATCCGCTAAGTTAGACTATTTAGATATAGTTTCTAAGAATCGTTATGTATCCTCTAGAACGCACGAGATAGTAATAGGTTTCACTCATTTTCTGGTATTTTTGTTAGGCGTTGATCGAAAAGGTGCTTACCTTTGATTATTCTCTCAAGGTTTTATGAGTTGCCAGAAAGTGAAAGTACTTATCTCACGGGCGCATTACGACTTACCTTGATTTGGTGATACATGTTATCGCGCGCGATTATGAAAGTAATTAGCCATTGTGTGTTATGATTACGAGAACGATATACATGTAATTGTCGCGTTGATTGCTTCGTGGCGCTCAAGATCATTGAGATAGCAATTTCAACTCCCAACTTATATTTCTACTCCCTGTGGCCTCATTTCAAGACTATTATATTAGCGTATTCCTCATTTCAAGACTTCTTTGATATATCGGTGGCCTTGTCGGCGATCAGATTGATTTATCAGGATTTTAGTAGCTGTTCTCAAGCATGCATTTGTGCTCGGGAGGCCTGAGTATCGGGAAGCACCCTATAGTTGATTACTAGTGGGATTAGGTGACTCTCCTTCCTTGCGTGCTATGCAGACGCCATTGGCCCTATACTACCTGTGATAGCTACAGTTTGGCCTTATACTTCGGTATAAGAGCAAAGAGATTCTCTTTGATCGCCACAAGATTGTTTACAAGGCCCCATACTACTAAGATAATATGGCGGTTTGGCCTTATACTCGTATAAGAGCGGTATGGAGTCTTTGATCACTTGCTGCCAAGAGATTGTCGACGTGGCCCTATACTATTTTCTGCATAAATATGGTTTGGCCTCTTTATACTGTATAAGAGCTTCTGGCTTATTAATAATGATCCATTCCTCATAGATTTGATTCAAGTATATGCTGTAGGTTGGTACGTGTGAAATAGGCGAGATGTATGGTGACGACTAGATTTATAAATACGCTGAAGTCTCAAGGGATTTCATTTGGGCTATTTAAAAGCCTTATTTGTATCTATTATATCTAACATGTTATGCCTCGACCTCAAATCTTATCAGAGTGACCTCGATTAGATATCTCCTGGATAGGCGCGTATATTATTCATATTTGACTATTAAAATTCTGAATTATTCAAGCTCCAGACAGTGGCTCACCCCTGTAGGTTAAGTTTCACTAAGCCATGCTTACACCCCTTTTCGCCATGGGCGGTATTTTCTAGCTCATGCCAGGTCAGATGGTGTGTGGCTACTGAGCCAAGAGGTCGTTGGAGAGTTTGTTCCGAAAGTAAGAAGGAAAGCATCGGTGGCCTAGAGATCCTCACAGCCTCATTTTGATTTACACAACCAGGCCATTGTTGTATTTCCTTCGAAATCTTAGCCTCATAGGTAGTCATTTGGGTCTGCATCACAAGACGGTGATCATCTCTGTAGCCTGTCTTGGCATTACTTTATTTTGGGATATGTTGTATATATATATGGGTTGCCATTTTGATATCAATGATGGATTATACTTTAAACTCTGTTTAATTTAAAACCTTTAATTATCACATTTTTGACGAAACGTAATTGTGTTTTAAATCGAAGTCGCCCATCGGCTCGGGGCACTCGCTCAGATTTTAGCCGACTTCTCTACCTCGTGGCGGCCGACTGGTGGGTTTCCGTATATTGTACCGCAGCGGTACAAGTGTGTTGTGTTTACCCTGGGGATTCATTAGCTACGAAAAGCGCCGTTATCCGTATCGCCTATACTTCGGTATGAAAGGCATTAAGCGGCTCAGAGTTCGTTACGAAAAGCGGCGAATAGCTGGTGGCTGCAGACGAAAATGCAAGTTTCTCCCGAGGGTTGAGGTTGATTATATGCAATAGTTGTAGGAACGTGATTTCGCGCCAGAAATTTACTGGAGTTGTTTAGCCGCTGGTCGAAGAGGTACCGCCGCCGCAGTGCTACAGCTTTGATGGTCAGTTGTTATTTGCGGTTTTACATTGTTTGATGGCAGATTGAATGCGCTGTCACCGGCATTGAGATAGTACTGAGTTGTCTTTACGTTATGTTGATTGGCCTATGAACTAATGACCATAGTAGAATTAATGCATCACATAACCAATCAATTAATATGCACCTTATTTATGGCCTGAATAGACCCACTCATCATATTTATAATTATTTTCATAGTACACCACTGAGTGAGCGACATGTATGTGGATTGCATTTGTTTAATGCAAGTCGTAGCTGGGTCTGCTCGAGCGATCGTGCCTTGTGAGCCTGAAAGTGAGCGGCAAGTGGCAAGTTATATCCTCGTGCTATTTCTTTACGTCGCCCTTATTCCTCCATTTGCTGCTGGCCTGATTTTAGAATCTGGTCAGACATTCCTATTATTTGCATCATATTTCTAAAACCTGTTTATATGTATCTTCTGTCATTGGTTACTTTTAATAAAAAAGCCTTTAGATTTGAACATCCATCTATCACAATTTTAGTGTCCAAGATGGATGATTCTAATCCTCAAAATAGACAATTGTGGGCTGAAGGCTATAATAATTTCGATATGAATACCTAGAAGGAGCATTTTTTCTGATTTTCAATGGGATGAGAAATCAGTGAAAGAGCTATATGGCGTGCAACTGGCACATATTAGATCAAAAGGCTTTATAAGGACTAGTCGTATTCGGGAATTGCTTCTCTGAAGCTGGAGGTCGAACTGCACACTCAAGGTTTAAAATACCAATGATGCTAAACTCCGTGTTAAATATCCTTCCAAAGTAGCAAGAAGTTTAAGTTTATAAGAAAATTAAGAATCATTATATGTGATTTGCCACCTATGGTAGATAAATTATTCATACATGCACTGCACCTACTACTGCAAGATTTACGCAGAAACGGCAAGTCAGAAGTTCTCGGAGGCGATTTCCGCTAGGTTCTTCCTGTTGTTAGAGGAGGAGGGAGGAATGAACAAGTGGATGCTAGCAATGAAGTTTAGCCCTGACTTTATGGAAACACTGTAAAACTATAAAATTAAGTGAAAAACACGGTGAGCATGATATGATCCTGATTTTATTGATTTCTATGGCGAAAACGGGAAGAATCGAAATGAAAGACACGAAGTTGAAATTTCAGAAACTATCGTTGGGATACTAATACACACTATAATAAATATACTTCATCTCCATGGTATCCCGATTCCCAGCCTCTTTTCGAGACAGCCCTTTGAATGATGCAGCCAGATCATTCCACAGCCCAAAGAACGATTTTAGATTTTATTATTTAACTGAATATTGATCTCAAAGAATCTGTGGGAAGAAAAGTTGTTTACACCGTGTTGACGCATGGTTAAGAATGCATCGATCAAGGGAGACTATGTTGATTACTTAGCTCTAGAACTTAAAAGGGGATCAAACATAGATTAGTCCTCAAAGTGTAATCCTCTGTTATTTTATTGAGTAAATATAAACTCATTAAGGCCTTTGGTAACGGTATCGCCTTTATTTGTGCTAATTGACACCTAATCTTATGGGGGGCCATAGTTGCTAAGGTAATATAAAGGGAAGCATGTTTGGATTCCTGGGAGAATTTCTAGAACCAAATTTATCTCGAGCACAAATATTTAATACTCATTCATTAGGCGATTACCATTACGCTCTATGTTTTCAGAACAGACCATAACAAGGCACGCGTCGTACACTTGATCAGATCGACATTCTTATCTCCGCCAACCTATTTTTTCTCATGGACAACTCTACGTGGTATCATTCCAGCAAAAACAAAGTGAAAACGGAGAGTTTTAGAATTCCAGCCTTATGACCGCCGACGCAGGAACTAAATATACAACTAATGTTGTCTCTGATGAAGTTTTTGTGAAAGCAAGTCTCACTTAATCTTCTGATTAAATTTTTTTTGATCCTACCTTTTGACAATAGCATACAATAGCATATAAATCACTAAACAATAAAGCCGTCCTCAGCTACTGATAACAGTAGCAATGGCAACCTTCGGCCTTATTTACTTTTTTTTTTTTGCTTTAATATGGAGTAACTAGGCTTGCCTTTCATGCACTGTCCTTTTGAAATGCATTTTGTTTTGCACTAAATCTGCTTGTCTGGTATTTGGCTATATGAATTCACTACTAGAAAACAGGGCAGTGTGTCGCCCCGACACGATAGATCCTACCGACGCCATGAAGAGCCTGTCGGGCAGCTGCCGGTATACGAATTTAATTTACCACTCTCAGCGACACTAGTCTCATACCAACACGAAACCGACAATACATGGGGAGATAAATGGCAGCCCAGTCATGTGCTTATAATAATCACGCCATATAACATTTTATATTTTTTTTGATTTATTTTATTACCATTACTTTTAATTTACACTTTGTGGTTATAATTTCATTTTTTTAATTAGTTTATTACCGACACCATACCAGACAATGCATCAATTATTTTATTTTTGATTTATTTGTATTACCGACACCATACCGACACTATATGTAATTAATTTCTGTATTTTGATTTATTTTATGTTACCACACCCTAACACATACCACATAGTTTGAGACACCACACAATGTGTTTAAAGACTCCATTAATGTAACCGACACCACATTTGGACATAAACCCGACGATACCCGACACTATACCATTCAATCAGAATTTTTCCAAAAATGAGTGCACTGACGCCGCAGAACATTTGCAGTAAACCGTATTGCAAAATTCACATACCCAAAAAACAGGGCAAACAACATACAAAAATATCAAAAAACAAAGGGAGAACATCAAACAAAAATATCAACATAAACATCAAACAAAATAATAACACAAAATACTATTTAAAAAAACAGACAACAACAGGAAAGATCAAATGTAAAATTAATAACACGTATCAATATCCAAAAATCATCATCAACATAAACATCAAAATTAGCACTTTTCTTTGATAATTTTCCTACAAAATGAAATTTAACAAATATTATACATGGATGATAAAAATTAGAGAGACTTAAAAATCAAATGTAACAAAATTAAATAAATAATTAGATAGGACATAAAGTGTAATAAAATAATTTCAAATAATTTTTCCTCCAAATGAAACAATATTACAAGGTAGATCATAAATAATTAGATATCTACCCAAAATCATTACCTCAAATAAATTAAATTATAAAAGAAACAATTAAAGAAAGGAAAACATTATTATAAAATTAACAAAACAATAAGTAAATTATAATTGAGGTTGAAACTGTGTAAGTTAAATGTAAAAAATATAGTGATTATGAGATTAGAAGTGTTTATATAGTGGAAGCGCCTTCGAAGTTCTCAAATTTAAGTTTGACCGACGCTATTCTAGACACCGCATCGACGCTTACGCTGGGTAATGTTTTAAAATTCCCCGCGACTTTATTTCTAAGCTGAACTCAAAATTTTGGATACCGACGCCATCTCAAACTATATACCGACACCATATTGGACAATGTAATTGCACATACCGATACACCTAACCGACATAACCGACACCATTTTCGTGATAATCGCCACAATTGACATAAGTATGCCATTTAACACACGGTAATATTCAATAGCCCTTAATAATATGAAGGAAACCACCACTATCATTTTCACACCATTATCAGTATACTTGAGTCTTTAAACACAAACACTTAATCATTTTATGGAAGGAATAAGACGAAATGGAATATTGATATGCTTTCATTTTCAAATGCAAGAAAGCCATACAAATAATCCCCCTCGAAAACAAATAATAGTATTTCCTTCAAAATTTTGCAAACTCATGAAATGAAATATTTAGGAAGTTTTTTACTGTATATCGATTATTACACGAAAACTTGCAAATAAAAACAAAGGATCTCAATTCTCTTCCAGCTGGTGTTTCGCGCTCACTAGTATTATTCCCTTTAAATAGCCTTCTTTCCGAAGTTCAAATCATTATCCGGGACGCAGACAATCGCGAAGCATCACTATCGCCGTGTCCGGGAACCATCTCTCGGTAACAAATTGAATATCCCTTCGCAACGATGTCAACATCGCTCGATGATCCACAAGAATAGCGGGGCGGTTGGTTGCTTCCTTAAAAGATGCGCGTTTCCAGATTAAAGCCGACATCAACATTTTCAGACATGAAACAGAACAATCAATGTCCAGGCTTTAGCATTCGCCTTCTCATTACAACACACACCATCGTTTATGCTCTCATCACAGACAGCGGCGATAGTATACTTGAGCCGCGCTTCGTGGATGCTTAGGATGTGCGGGTCATCCCAGAGTTCATACTTCAGGTTTGATTCAACCATTCCGCTCTCGATGTATTTGAGATCCACCTTGATCAGGTCGTAAACCAATAACACTTTGGAAGAGTACAACTTTATCACGTAGGTAGGTCAGAGACGACAATTCTTCTAAATCTTCATGGCCCCATAATAATCAACAGGTCATCAATATCGAAGCAGAATCTTTTAACACACACCCGCTATCAAGTGCTCATACATCACCCCGCAATACAAAAGTAGTACCCATTGACGGTAATAGCCTTGTACCGCTTGATTTCTTTCAGACGGGCCCACTCTGCAAGTGTCCCGAGGTGTGCTGCCTCCATATTATTCCCGCATGCATCATAAAACCATTTAATAAAATTTAAGCCTAATGCCGTGATTTATTGTTCTCCTGCCAAATGAGGTCGCAACTCTTCAGACCAAATCATGGTACATCCTCGATATAAGTTATTTGTATAGTTAACTATTATAATAATTTAAAAATTCATTTTTTATTGAACATTGGGCCATACACTTACCAACGTATTCCCTATTTCGGGGCGCCGCTGCACAAAAATATGTACGACGCTACTGTGGTGTATTGTTCGTGGTCATGAAATACCTCCATTTCACTTCAAACGCGTTTCTGCCTCGGTAATCTAAACACTCAGGTAAAGTAGCTGCGCTTCCGTATTTGGTACACGTGGCTTCCCACTGACGATTTAAGTCTCGTTTCAATTCCTTCTCAAGATATCAATGTAAGTTTGAAACCTTCTTTTGACTAAATACGCCGCATATTGACCTTCAATATCACGTGGCTTATCTACCTATTTTCTTCAATCCCCAAGAATCATAAAACATGTAGAAGGTTAATTATATAATTAGATAGATAAACCAAAGAATCAACATATATACAAAGTCAAATATCAACACTAAACGTAAGTACATCCATCTATACCGCATTGTGACCTCCATTAAGCGCCTATAAGGCAAATGTATTAGGTGTGCTCCATCACACTAAGAATGCTGGTGGGAATATTGTTCCATCTTTGCAAATTATCTCAACAATATTACGCGGCGAGCTCCTCCACCAGTCTCCACATTAAGAAATTGCTGATTTAAATGTCGTAAAGAAAAACACCACTGCTATTTGCTTCCTGGCATCTTATCGTAAAAGACATGACGGCGCGCATGTAAGTAATTTCTCAGCATTAATTTGCACATCGCATCTTTTCACACAAGTTCAGATTATATCCGAATATATCGCTCGTTGGGTAACCATCGGATACTTGAGGCGTGCTAACCAACTCCTAAACTCTTTCGCTTATGTTGTGGTTAAGGTATAAAAAAAAGCCCTTGGTTTATCCTTCCCATCAATCTCATGGCATATGGCAATTGGGGTCCCATCAATGAGTTTCAAGGTCATTGCCTATCTTTCATTTTTTCCCCGAATCCACTACAGCCACAGAATAGGTTCACCAGCTGTTCTTCTCTCCTCAGATGCATGTAAGCCGATGTCAGTGTCTCCGATCTTGTTTGTAGACCAATAACTCAAATCCTGCATCATACCCTCTGCACCAGCTTCACAACATTATACCTTGCACTCCTCAGAAACCAGACAGATCCAATAAAGATACGCTGGGACATATACCCCGTACCTCCAAGTAAGTCGCCTGCCTCGAAAAGTTCGCCCCTTGACAAACGTGACTTTTTGATCCTAAACGGATGTCCGAGGGGAAGAAAAAGATGTGATGCCAATCAAACTACGGAAAATTTCTCCTAATCTCTCGAGGTCAAAAGCTTTTAGTACGCTCCATGTACAATACGGACAAGCCATCTACTCCAAGCAAGGCTTCCAACCGATAACATTCCGTATGTGAAAATTTAATTGTCACATTAAAAAGCAACCTTACATGTTGAAATTCTGCCTCCCTAGCATCGAATGTCCTCGAATATGCCATGCCTCCTTCAACTCATCAACCAAGTGGTCAAGAAAATATACGATCTCTCTCTCTCTGGATTTTTAGGTTCTGGGTATAATCAGAGCGTTAACAGATACGGCTCCTTCTCATACACACACCTGTGGTAAATTGCACAATAATGTGATAATAATTGGCCAACAGTGAATATTGGCATCCAAACCTAAATAGTAAAAACCTTGTACACAAAACCGATGCGACATTTCTATCAAGGCTCCAAACTGGATATGTCAGATCAAAGTGTTTCCACGCCCGCCTCCATCCCTCAAGCACATCCAACCATCATCCGTATCGACCTCGATGGTGCCATGTCATGTCCTCAGCCGCCTTTTGACATATACAAATCACTGTAGTCGAGGGCTAATGGGCATATATATCAAAACCTTTCTGCAATCGGCTTACGCTGTTCCTCCCTTTTTCCTCGCACTGCCTCCACAAAAACGACATCATAACTGCTCATCCTCTTTGTAAACAATATACAATTATTCAAGAGATGAATTTTTGTTTAGGCAAGAACAAAGGACTCAATAATTTCTTTGCCTCATAGAAACTCATTTGGAATGTTCTCTCTCATTAGAAACGTTTGATTAAAGAAACCACTTTTGGAAATATTGGTTGTGATATTTTGTGATTCGCATTTCTTAAGACTAAACTAACCAAGGCCGCTATCGATATCCTTTGTAGAATTCAAAGGCAACTATATCCCACAACGGTTATTTATGCTCCATCAAGTCATAGTATGTTCTCGCCGTTGTATTTGGATCTTCTATAATCATGGCCATAGCTCCTCCCACCAAATTCAAATCAAGCAGGTCCACATTACGTGAAGTTTAAACCATCGGTTCCCCTCAAATCCAACTCTAGATGTTTCGCTTACATCGTAAATATTGTATCTAAATAGTGATAATCTTCGCTGGTAATTCCCAGATGTAATATCTTTCCACAAAGCCATTAGGACAGCAACAACGCTGCTCACTCTAATTCACCGCCATACACTTTTACATTTTTGCACCTTCCCAATTTGACATCTTATCATTCTACCTAATCCTCTCTCTATTAACGATTATACATCCAAGAACGATCTTCGACATTTTCCCTAAATATATTACCGACATAATTAATTTGAATATAATTGAACATTAATCCTGTATTAAGTAAACCCTAAATTTGGAATAAAAAATGAATTAAAATGAAAAAATAAATACTAATCAGACATAAATACTTGGACATAATTTATCATAATTACAATAGCAATTGAAATAAAATACTGACATAATTGCACATAATCAACATAATTGAAACATAAATGGAACATAAATAATTGTTGTAGTTAAAACCTGTGATTTAGCAATTGAAATGAATTAAACCCAAAAATAAACAATATATATACACATAATTGAATATAATTGAACAGGCTAAAATATCAAAACATACCAGGATTCGAGTTCAAGTAAAAGTGGATTTAAAGCGGGCGAGGATTGGGTTTGTTCTAGTAATCTGATCTCAAGACTTCTAATTTTATAACTATGGTGTCGGTCCGTAGCCGGCATAAAGGTCGGTGTAACCCTACCGACACTATACCGACACCCCCAAACCTCATAGCTCGCTTTTTCTATTTTTTTTCATATTAACTCCACTCATTCAACGATAATAAATATATTCTATTCAAATTAGTTATATATTGGTCTAATATATATTATAAGTATTAAAAATATTCACATCGATACTACCATGTACCGTATATGATGCTAGATAAATAGTGAGTCGAATAATTTAATTAGTACATCATGTACCGAATCTTTTACGAATATTTTTTATAATATTTAATAATATATTTAATGATTATAAGTCATAATAATTGATTACATTTACTTAAATTAAATTAAAAAGAAGAAAAATGATTTTTATTATTGATCATAGACACCGACCGACACTATACCGACACCATACCGAATCTCGACCGACACCAAGCTCATCCAAACCTCGACACTAAACCGACACCCACCCCCGAATCTCAAAACCCTCGATACTTTCCCTATACACTATAATGACATCAAAGAATCTCGCTCGACGTTTATTTGTTAATCGATGCAAAAAAACTCAAATCAAGCAACATCATCTCTGCTTTATACAAACCTAGAACACAATCAAACAACATAAATCAAACTAGCAACAATAACAAGCATAACACAAATCATTCAATGAAAAATATAAATAGACAACCAAACTATCAACATAAAAATATCCAAACCATAAAAAAACCAATAAAATTGACTTCCATAATCAATATCCAGTAAATCAATACAAAATCAATATAAAAAATATCCTAGAATCCATAAACTATATAACCCAAAACTATCAACATCTAACCTGGGGGCAAATCACTACGCCTGGGTCTCGCTGGGAGCCAGCCCTCGCTTAACGGGGGTCCGGGCGGGGGCCTCGTATGGACGGCTGATGCAGGTGCCGCAACTCATAAATCCTTGTGATTTTAAAATGATGCTGCCCAATACTACAATTCTATGTTATATAGATGGCTATCATATAATTCAAGTTGCGTTGCTTGTTAAACTCTTGGTGTTGCCTCGGTGAATATATGGGACGTCAATATGCTGAGAAAAATTTCCAATCATGCATCTTGCTATGCTGTAAGTTATTATAATTTGATGAAATCAACTATGCATTTCCAGTATTCTAATGTATAAGAGCTAATTTACACAATGCTGTTTATTTTTATTGAAGATACAGATTGAACTACAGCTGGAACAGTAACATTCATGCTATGACCCACGTATCAATACATCCGCACTGCAATTGGACATCTAGAATCACCATAATTGAAGACATCCCATCACTAACTTCTGATACTGGATTACGGATCAAGCGATATGTCTTAGAGGATGATGAGGTACTATTATTGTTTATTATGAAACAGCTACAGGCTTTCATCTACCTTGTCAAATATGAACTTACTTACTCTCTTCCACCTTCCAGGGGAATCAAATCTTAGTTACAGTTTTTGGTTCACACATCCACATTTTAGGTCCAAAACTACAATTGTTCACAATACAAGAGATCACCAATGCCCAGCCACAATACCATATAGTGGACAATCAATATCAGTGGATACTCCAATGAGACACCCTCATACGTCCGGTGTCAGATACAATTCCAAATTTACGCTATTTCCTCAACAACTTGACACCAATCAGTGTTATTTTTAGCAATAGGAGGCCTAACACTAACAAGTTGGGTATGTTCACACTCTTGCTTACCAAGTCTAAATCAATAATCACATTATAAAGCATCACTATAATATGAAATTTGCATATTTTCGATGCTAGAGATAATGGGGGCCATAATTGCCTTCGAAGATCCAACAAATGTTGTTGTAGAGGGGAAACTGAAAAAGATTCAACGCTTCACCTTCGTTGATATGGAGTAAGTTTAAATAGTCAATAATACATCTTAAATTCGTATTATAATTCACGCATTACATGTCATTCCGACTGATTCCAATTTGCATAACTTTATGGGAAGAAATGACAGATAGCCAAGGACCTATATTGATAGAAGCCACGAATTCAAGAACAGTTGTCGTAGCAAAGCGACTTAGTTATTCAACATACAGTGGTACGAATTTCAAAACCGCATTATGTACTTACAATAATGATCTACATCTGAATTACCACATTTCTTACAAGTTAAAATGAAGCAGGCACCTCACTGGCAACCAAAAAAAGTTCATCATTTACTATAAATCCTCCAATCGAGGCATCACTGGACTTCAAATCATGGTATCATCCCTTACATAGCATACTCAATTATTTTACTAAACATAAGAATGTAAATCAACTAAAGGTGTTGGATACAACAAGGTTGAGTCAAGAACGGATACAGAAATACAAGCAATGCTTGTGGATCAAACTATAAGCAAATCGAAACAGCGTGTAGATGAAGGAACTGAGACAATACATTCCGTAGCTGAACTTCAAAACATGACAAAGGTGAGAAATATACAATAGACATTAGTTACAAGATCGAACACAAAATGAATCTAATATTAAAATGTCTTAGCCTGGAGGTTATTGGATAAAAGCATTCCTGCAAATTCTTGAAGAAGAACAAAAATTGTTCTACCTAGCATACAACAATTGCTTCTAAAAAATAAGTGCTCATGAAGAAGGTATCACATATACATACATGCTATCATCGCAACAGAAGCGAATTTTACAATGCCGGCAGGTACGAAAGCATTACTTTATTTAAAATGACATTAGTCAAGATTTTATAATTTTCTTTTCCTTCCCATTATTATTTAAAAACAAAAAAATAATATAAACATAGACGTCAAAATGTTTCAGATCTCATGGAACCGGAACGGTTAAATTAAGTAAGTAATTGGAAGTATTGCAGAGAGGATTATACAAACAACAACAATAAACATATCAAAATTATCAAATTTGGTACTTCACTTGGTCGTTATTAAACTTATTGTTATATAGATAAAAAAAACTAAAAATTTTATTGAACTTCTATGCATCAAAAGTCTCATATGCAAATGGGGTATATTGCAGGTCAAAAACTATTATCCGACATTAGATCGCACTGATGAAAAGCCTTCCAAATACTATTACGCCGTAGTTTGGGAAGCATAACGAAGCCAAAAGAAAGATGTTACCGCTTGATACTAATTTATATCGACTTCAACGGTAAAGCCAAATCATGTGTTAACCTGCCGCCTAATTCGCCCCAGTCGCCACCTCGATGTTTAATCATCCAAATCTCGAGAGTCACTTTCACCCATTTGATGACTAAAATTTAAACGACACCTGCCCCGAATAACCTAATAAAACAAAAATACACCTCAAAAGCATCACCTTTAAGAAAAATGATTCGGTCATGGCATTTCCTAAACCACACAACACAACCTATATATACAACACCGACCAAGGTACAAAAATATTAAATACAACTTAAATCAAATCTAAATAACAACAAATGAGTGAACTCCTAACTACAAATAAAAACAATAACAAGATCGCTGAGGATTCATCGCCACAAATCTCACCTAGGCTCTAAGGTTAACGATCACCGAATGATTCAAAACGCTGCAACACCCACCAACCCGGGTAATAAATAAATGCCTCATAGCGACAGTACGAAGTCGCTAAGTTTAGCTTATCACTTATCTCAAGAGTTGGAAAATTAACCCACACTCTCGCTAAGGTAATTAAAATAATTAGTTTCGCATGCATGATGGGTATTGCTGCAACGTTATACAAGCGGCGCTTACAATTGTAACGACCGCCTTCCTGCAAAGCGGCCCCTCGAGGCTGGGGATCGCTATCAACTCAATAATCGAGTCACCAACGACGGATAATGATAAAATGACTTCATTTAACATGCATAAATAAAAATAATACAACTTGTCCATCATGAATCCATTAACCACGGCAAATAACCTAAAAAGCAATAATATAAATACAATATCAAACAACGGGTTTTACAACCTCTAGAACACAATAATTATTATACAACATAAATCTCCAAAGAAGATAAAAGTATGACCGTTGAGGTCTTCTAGCCACCATCGCCACTTCCACAGTACGTTAGCCGCCTACTCGCCAATGCATTTCGGTCATCCTCGTTAACAACCTGTGCATATAAAATGCCCGCCCCATGTGGAATAAATGGTGGAGTTAGTCAAGTTCGAAATGGACATAAATACCGCCGTGGTTAACCCACCACCATACAAACAAGGATAATTCAAGTGCTCTTACCTATTTAATGACTATACACCTCAAGAGTTATATTTTACATGCTACTTCCTATTAAGATAAATATTTTCCCCGACCGGCTTTCCAACTAACACCAACAACCCACACCACGTCAATAACTTACCACACTCACACCTAATCACAAAATTTTATCTCTATTTGTTATCTTTCTTAAGTATATAGCAAATTTCCAACAATGTTCAACTCACATAACGACTCAACTATTATCTTTAGTTCACCTTAAAGTGCTACTCCCCAACATAGCTATACACCCTCCTGTGACATTCAATGTTTATCATAAAAACTTCCAAATCGTCATAATATCTTAATACAACTTAGCAACTTATGTCTTCAATCAAGCGTAGAACTTACGTATTTAATTATCTCACCATATAATCACTAGTAAGTATACGGAACTTATTCCCCTCAACGGCATCAACGCCGCTAGATCATAACTTATCTACTACCATTCAACAAATTTCCACCATTTATAAAATATCATCAACATCATCGAGCAACTAGTATTTAACCTCTTTGCTTAAAATGTTTGTAATTTGGTTATTTTCATTCAAAAAGTTATTCTCAACTATTAATCAACTCAACTTTTAAATATTGGGTGAGGTATAACGATTAATATCAACCTGGGATCCACACAAGAGAACCAAATAATACTATCAACCTAAACATAATTCTATAATTTAACAAGGCAACATCTAGTATAACTAATACCAATACGCATAACCAATAACGAAGTCATAAACGTGATATAAAAACAATTCTATAGAAAGTTTAAACAACACGAATAATAAACCAAATGCATCTAACCCACAACCTCAACAACATAAACTATCCAACGCTACAACTAAACTACTCCAATCAACTCAACGACTTATCAACTCGGCTAACTAAAGTGTCGCTGTATTAACACAATTAACTCAACGAACTCATATCAACTCATATCAACCTTATATCCGGATTTCTATAACTAATGCGCATATATAATCAACCCTCAACCCATGTGGAGAAACTTATGCCCGCTCTATTACAAGCTATCACCGAATCGTAACGAGGCAATTAAGAACACCGCACTTTATACCGGTATAAGTAAAATACCGATGGGTCACAACTCAACATACATCAATAACTCCAAGACTTATACTGTGAGTATAAGGCACAAACAACAATCGGCAAAGACAACCCACACATATCAACAACTCCTCAAAACACCTATACGACTCCAAGAAACTACGCATAATTTGACCCAACACATGAAATAAACAACCTCCAACTAAAAACACCAAAATCATCAATACAAGATGAAAATACAACCCGTGCTAAGGTATACAATCAACACACATATAACCATCAAATCCACACATCATCTCCCTACAAAGGAAGCAATAGTGAACATATCCTCAAGACAACTAACAAGTACAATAACATATACATATTACAAAAGTCGAGCAATCAAACTCACGCGAGATTATGACTACCTTGGCTAGAATAACAAATGCCTCTCTAATCAACTCCAGCAATGCTCCCTAATGCTCCGCCTAATCATAAATAACTCGAAAATATAAATTACTATCAATTGCTAATTTTAACTCCTTTTATCTTAATTAACAATTCCTAAACTTTTCAACCCATTTTAGTTAAAAATTGACAACTTAAGTAATGTGATCATTAATTATGTTTCAATGACACTTAAAATAACGAAGTCAACTATCCCCGACTAAACTTACAATCGTCAACACCTTAACCAAAGTACTAAATATTTTAAACCAATTTTAATCAACCTAAAGATCATTTTCTCCAACCATTTTATTCATATATAACAATCCTTAACCCAAAACCCAAACACTATACTAATTATATAATTCAATTTCAACATAATACCTCCAATATTATAAAAACCCAAATTTAACTCTCAAAACTACTAAATTAACTCCAAAATAACTATATTAATCTCCAACAACATACTTTTACATATCTACTTTTTTTTCTCCAAAAAGTCAACGAAGTGTCAAAGGGTCCATAACTTCCTCATCAAGTATTTGAACTATTGGGAACTTAAAACACCTTGTTTTAAAACATTTAATTATACACCCATGTAATTGGGATTCATCAATATTCAACTTTTTGCCAAAAAGTCAACGAAAGTCAATCTTATTCATTTTAACTCCCTGGCAAATCGAGTGTTATCACTTCATATACCATAATCTAAGCTTTTAGATGGTAATTCTATACCATTTTAAACTCCCAAACTCAAGTCAACCCAAATCACAAAAGTCAATATTCTCATAACTCAAGAAATACTCAAAGATTAAGCAACTTTCTTACCTCAAATCGTAGAGGATGATAAGTAAACTCTAAAGAATTTAGAGCTCAAAGTCATAAAGATGAGGAAGAAAACTAAAAAGAAAATCCATGGGGTGAGAGGGTTCAAGCATTGGGGGTCAAAGGAGATGAGATTTTTATTTTTTGGGCCTTGTTTGCCTGAAAGCGGGTGAACGGAGTGACCAAATTATTTTACGCATGTAAAACCGAATTCGCTTGAATTCAATCGATACCTCCTCGCTTTTAACTTATCCTCGATTAACCAACTTCCTAAACATTAACATTTATACCTATGAACATGTGTTGGTCCAACTTACGCAATTAATTTAGAACTTACATTTTAATAATCTACATTTACTCATATATTTCGAAATTTTTCGACAAGTTATTACAATAATGTATAAGTCATTAGTAATTCATTATTAAAATGCATAAATTTATGTATCTATTAAATTCAAATAACATAAACATACCTGATAAAGGACAATAAAAATGATAATCACACATTTCAAAGAAATCAATGACAATCATACCAAACGAGTCAATGACTCTACCTATCAACTACAACACAATAAGACACATCACGCCAACTAACTAGGGACTATCTAACTCCACACCGTATTAACAACACTATAATGGCTCAAATCCACAACATTATCAACCTTAACCTCAACATTCGAGCCTATTAACTAAAATAATCTGACCCCAACATTCAACTCCCACTAAACACTCAACTCAAATCTCACAAAGATAAATCGATTTCTGGCAACTAATGCGCGATATAATCAACCTCAACTCAGTGGAGAAACCCATGCCCGTTAATATGAAGAATTGGTGTACGAGGCAAAAACAATCTCAATAATTTATACCGGTATAAGGCAATTACCGGATAATGCCAACCCAACATACATCATCAACTCATACAACTTCATCTCACAATTAACTCAACCAACAAAACACTTAAACATCCAAAACAACCTGGAAATCAATTATCCAAATATTTAATCTAACTTCACCTCAAAACGCCCAATGACTCACAAAAACAAATTATGCCAACTTAATATTCAATCAGTCAATTCATATTCAACGATAATCAACTCAAAAATATACATACATATATACATTCATAATTTGGTGTTAATTTATACCCCAAAGCGAGATATCATTTCTCACCTCACAATATAATATACGCCGGCTTGAAGTGAGAACACGGTCTCTTCCCACGCCTAAACACCTGACCAATGCAATTGGCAACTTACTACTATTTTAACTCCGATTTTTAATCCACTTCCTAACCTTTTCAACCCCATTTTAGTTACAAATTGCCAACTTAAGTATATGATTACTAATCGATTTGTATTTGACAATTAAAATGATCTAATTTCTAAACCATCTTGGATCAAGCCCCAGCACCGGCCAACAATTTTAAACTAAAAATACTAACATTTTAAACCACCTTTTAATCAACCTAATCATTTTCCTCAACTTAATTATCCCTTTATAACAATCTTTAAATCAAACCCCAAAATACTACTCACTTTACCCAACTCAAATCAACATAATCTCTACCAATCCACATAAAAAAATCAAACTTTATAATTTAAAATAATCATATTAAAGTCCAAATAACATCATGTCAAAATTTAAAGAAAATTGGGAAAGTCAACAAAATCAACTCTCAAATAACAATACATTTCAAGCTAAAAAATCTAAAGTATAATCACTCCCTCAAATCATTTTAATCCATGTTTAGATGAAACATCTATATCATTTAAAGTCCCAAAATCAAAGTCAACAAAAGTCAAACTAAAAGTCAACTCTCCATAACTTAAGAAAATATCACAAAGCTTCAAACTTCTTGCCTTTAGTGTAGAAGATGATTTGCATAAAGCATGTTCAACAAATTTATGTGAGCTTGAGCAACAATGGAAGAGGAAGGAAAATGGAGGAGTAATTTTTTCTTTTCCCTTAGGAAATTTCGCCAACACAAACGAGATGGGGAAGGCCTCCTGTGGTGTTTCTTTATTTAATGATGAACAGTGGAATGAGAAAGAAGTGTAGATATTTTAGTAAAGTGTTAAGTCCCATTTGGTTTGCGGTTTGAAACCTCGCCCGGTTTAACAAACACAACTTAACATACAATTTATTTCTACCCAAACAATATTAAAATAATACTTTATACTTTAACTCAAGTATTTCAAAGAACACCTCCTCACTACAAATTAAATGAACACATTTAAGAAAGTCTAGACAAAGGGAAGAACTAATCTATAACTTTCCCATCGGCCGCCATTGAAAACCTTAATTTAACGAGTCAAATCTCTATCAATAGAGGTCTGTCTGTTGAATAAACAAATCGCTATTATAAAATGAGACATTTTAACAAAATCAAAAACAGATAGTTCTGCAAAAAAAAAGATACTCCTAAAGGAGACTGAAACCAACGAAGAAGGAAATGTTTCATGTAAATGAAAGCCAGCAGTGAACAAGGAAGAAGGTTGGATAAATAAAAACTACTAAACCAGTCTTTTGATGAACTATGAAAAACTATTATGTTCATGATCTTTTGGGACTATAATATCATGTTGATATGAATCTAATTCTATCACATGTGTATTTCAACAATTAGCTCATCTCTAATGCTATCAAACTATCATATATTTTAAGACATTTCCAACAAAAATATCATACTCATCATCTTTTGCAGAACTGTCATCCTTAAGTTAAATCTAGATGTTATAGTATATTGCCCAATCATGTTATAAATATCATGCAAGACATCTTTTATACGGCTAAGTCCATCTTCATTCCTTAATTAATATCACTTTTAATTCAATTGATAATAATATTCATAATGTTGTTTAATAATAACATTCGTATATTTTTCTTTTTATGAATGATCTATATTATCACATTTACATATTTTCAAACTAATACGGAATATATATAACCCCTTTTAAGAACAAAAATTAATTACCATATCCGACTAAACTTATCAACATAGAGGAGTTCCAATATTTCTTTAGATAATAAGAATTAAGAAACACTTAGAATAAAAGTTGTAATTTAAACAAATTTAATAACGTGTCAAATAAGACCAAGTACTGACCACCGATTAAAATTAACAAGAAATATTATCATGAGTTAGTACATTCAGGCGTCAGATTTCGATGAACATTTGTTAGCTAATTCTGACAAGAATAAGCTTTCAACAACATATGTATTATCTTACTAATATTACAAACATAATTAGCAACTGTTAAATTCGATAACATTTATAACGATAGTTTGGCCAACTATTATATAGGATATTTCCTTGACTAGTTCATACAATAATTGCAAAAGTATAATGCTAATCCAACATCAAATTAAGTCATAACATTACAATCCCACAAATTACAAGAGCTACTGACTAACATTGCCACAATTCAAAAAGTAGAGAGCCTAATTCAACATCAAAAGTACAGTTGCTAATTTAGCATCAAATTAATATGAGGTTGGGAATTCACTATGAACTACAGTTGCAATTACAAGTGAAATCATCTAGACTCTCCAAACCACACAATAAAAACACCACAATTGACACACAAAACAAAAACCCAAAAGCCACAATCTTCATTCAGCCTTTTTTAATTTTTCACTCATAACATATCTGACAAGAGGAAAAACAGGTTCATTTAGCCATTCCCAAAAGACACCCACGAACTCGATCTACGCTACAAACCTTCTTTCCGGATTCTTCTATGTGAAACTTATCCATTCAATAACATATCTCCCATACCAGCACTTGATATTGGACTCGTGTGTCCCATGATAATTGTTCAATTTCTTTATGAGATTAATAATTATTCAATTTAGGATTTCTTTTCAATTTGAAGAATACACCAGTTAATAAGACCTTTAATAGGTCAAATTCCCTCCAATCATGTGTAGTTACTAATTTGCCCGCTAATTATTAAAGGAGTGGAGTCCACACCCAACAAATTGAGACGGGGTGGGCTTTTTTCAACCGAAAAAGTAATTTTGAAAATGCGAAAATACGAGATGAGAGAGGCATTTTCAGAAAGATAAATAATACATGGGACAATCGAGAGAAGATAAATAATTTAGGGGGCAAAGTTGAAAGATGGGAAACCTGCTTAATTGTGGATGGCTATCGGTTCCGATTCGTGCGCATCTAAAATCGTGATATTTCGCTTTTCTGTCAGATTACAAGCTTTTCAAATTAATCGGTTTTCAGCCAAGGCGCAAATCGATTTTTGGTGCGATTTGGTACGATTCACAGAATCGGTTTCCAAGACAAGTAAAATTCAAAATTAACTTCACATTCTGTAATTCAACATCTATAGATATGAAAACAATTAATAATTAAGGACTATTTGAACACTATTGATAATTTTACTAAAAATTAAATAACTCAAATTAAAAAATTGAAAAGATAATTTACTTTTACTTATTTAGTGATAGAAATGTGTAGTTTCAAAATTGTCAGCGTATGCAAATACCGAATCATTGATTTATTGTTTTTACTTAATTATGTTATCAATTTATTGTTCTATTCCATTTAATTTAATATACTAATACGTATTTGCTTACGTGAATTGTTTAGGCCTAATGTAAAATTGCAATTCAATGTAAATACTAATATATTATGAATAATTTAATATTTATTTGAAATATAATAAAATTAACAATAACAAATATAAACAGCGCCATTCTGCTTTGCGTGAAAACCGCAAACCGTAAAAATTCGATTAAATTATTCAAATTCTCATCGGTCGTAACTGTAAAACCCAAGCGAATCGGTTCAAATAAGTGATTCAGTTTTTTGAATATAAGCATCCCTATCGGTAATTGGCCAAACAATAATATAAAGGACATCCTGAAATAATTGTGGTGGTGAAAATGGAGAGTAATAGAAGAAGAGGAAGGAAGTCGGATATACTGAGGCGAGCATGGTACCATCTCCGGGTCTCAGTGCGGGACCCATCTCGAGTTGGCACGTGGGACGCCATAGTGGTGACAGCAGCCAGCCCGGAGCAGGGGGGGCTGTACACGTGGCAGATGGAAAGAGCCAAGCGAGTGGGTAGGATTGCAAAACACACTGCCACGTTGGCAGTGGCGGATCCAGATGGGCATCGAATTGGGTCTGGTGCAGGCACTCTGAATGCTCTGCTTGCCCTATCAAGAACAATAATAAATGAGGAGAAAGGGTCATTGGTTGATTTGATTGTAAAAAAACACATCCTATTACTTCATGCTGGGGGTGACTCCAAAAGGGTTCCATGGGCAAATCCTATGGGGAAGCTTTTCTTGCCTCTTCCATATTTGGCAGCTGATGATCCAGACGGACCCGTTCCGTTGCTTTTTGATCATATACTTGCCATTGCCTCTTCTGCTAGACAAGCTTTCCAAAATCAAGGTGGGTTATTTATCATGACTGGGGATGTTCTTCCTTGTTTTGATGCTTTCACTATGGTCCTTCCGGAGGATGCTGCTAGCATTATCACTGTTCCTGTTTCGCTTGATATTGCTTCCAATCATGGCGTCGTTGTGGCATCCAACTCAAAAACTTCCATTTCTTTGGTTGAGAACCTTCTCCAGAAACCTAGTTTGGAGGAACTTACTAAGCATCAGGCACTTCTAGATGATGGTACTACGTTACTTGACTCCGGAATTATAGCAGTAAAAGGGAAAGCATGGGTTGATCTTGTGAGCCTTGCTTGTTGCAGTGAAGTAGCAATATCACAACTTGTTAAAACCAAAACTGAGGCAAGCCATCTCTCTGCATCCAAAACTGTACCTTTTTACCCCTCATTCTTTCCGTAATTCTTTAACTTATTGCGGTACCAACTAACAGGGATATTCGACCAGAAATTAGTTATAAATAACTTTAATTTGGTCTCTTTAGCAATAGCTACTTATGATATTTAAAATGATGACATTGTTTTGGTATTGTTAATGTTTGAGAAGACTATGCTCATCTTTAGCAGATGAGTTTGTATGAAGATCTAGTTGCGTCTTGGGTAGGCCAAAAACACGATTGGTTGCTTAAACGTCCCATGGGTGAACAACTCGTCTCGAGTCTGGGCAAACAAAAGATGTTCAGCTATTGTGCTTGTAGGTACATCTTTATATGTACTCTTATTTTCAGGCTGCTTTGGATTTAGATCAATCTCTGTAAAAAAAATAAAAAATTTCCATTAAATGTATATGGTCCATAAGCCATTGATAACTTTTATTTTCCCTCACAGATGATTTACAATTTCTGCATTTTGGAACCTCAAGTGAAGTTTTAGATCATTTGAGTGAAACCGGTTCAGGACTTGTTGGACGAAGACACCTTTCTTCAACGCCGGAAACCACAGTATGTGATATTGCTGAATCTTCTGTAATACTTTCAAGTAAAATATCACCTGGGGTCTCTATTGGAGAAGAATCTCTAGTATATGATTCATATATTCCTTACGGGATGCGGCTTGGTTCCCTATCTATTGTTGTTGGTCTTAATCTTCCAGAAACAGGAAACGAAGCTGCTGAACATCAGTTTAGTTTTATGCTTCCTGATCGCCATTGCCTTTGGGAGGTTCCTTTGGTAGAACAAAGGGCATCGGTTCTTGTGTTCTGTGGTCTCCATGATAATCCGAAAGTTTCTTTTTCAAAGGATGGGACTTTTTGTGGGAAGCCCTGGAGAAAGGTCTTGGATGATTTGTGCATTCAGGATAATGATTTATGGAGCTCAAAAGAACCTCATGAAAGCTGCTTGTGGAATGCCAAAATATATCCTATTCTTCCCTATTTTAAGATGCTTCAGTTGGCAACATGGCTGATGGGATTGGGCAACAATGGAAATGAATCATTGCATGATCTGTGGCAGAGGTCAGAACGCATAAGTTTAGAGGAGTTGCATAGATCGATTGATTACCAGCAGATGTGCTCGCGTTCAATTAATCATCAAGCAGAGCTTGCAGCTGGAATGGTTAAAGCTTGTTTGAGTTATGGTTTGCTTGGACGCAACATATTTCAGTTATCTGAAGAGGTTCTGCAAAAAGAACCCACTGGTGTTGATATCTGCAGAGAGTTCCTAACACAGTACCCCAATCTTCAGACTCAACAGTCTCAGATCCTACCTAAAAGCAGAGCCCACCAAGTTCATCTGGATCTTCAACGAGCATGTGGTGATGAAGATATGGCCTGTCTAATAGAGCACGAAGTATGGGATGCTGTTGCTGATGAAACTGCTTCAGCAGTGCGCTATGGGTTTGAAGGTAGTCATCTATGTGGTTTCCTACTTCCCCCATAAATGGCTTGAATCCGTGACCTTTCAGTAACAAGTTAATTGTATTTCCACTAGGTTACACTTCATCATCTCAAGTACCCTTCACATGAGTACAGTAAGGGAACTGCCAAATGGATATAATATAGGTCCTTGGTATCTGTCCATTTCATTAGTTAATGAATATGCCTTTTTATATTTCAGATAGTATCTTGAAGTCTTCAAGTGGGACATCTACCAGGGAAACTCAAGGAAATGATGCTAGTGGAAGTGCACAACATACTTACAACCTCAAGACAGTAAAGGTTGAATTACCTGTTCGTGTGGATTTTGTTGGGGGTTGGAGTGATACTCCTCCTTGGAGCTTAGAGCGTACTGGTTGTGTCTTAAACATGGCAATAACACTTGAAGGTTCACTTCCTATTGGCACAATTATAGAGACAAATAAAACAAGTGGGATAATAATCAAAGATGATGAAAAGCAGTCACATATATTTGATTTTTCCTCCATCGCACCTCCATTTGACCATGATGATCCTTTTCGCCTTGTCAAATGTGCATTGCTTGTTACAAATGTTATTAGAAACAAGATGATATTATCTATGGGCTTGAGCATCGTGACATGGGCTAATGTTCCTCGTGGTAGCGGGTTGGGGACTTCCAGTATCTTAGCAGCGGCTGTTGTGAAAGGACTTCTTCAAATAATTGATGAAGATGATAGTAATGAAAAGGTTGCCAGACTTGTACTATTTTTAGAACAGCTAATGGGTACAGGAGTATGGTTATAGACTGGAAGCCATGGTCTTTATCCTGGCATTGGGGTTTACTATAAAAGCTTCCAGGAATACCTTTGCGCCTTGAAGTACTTCCCCTCTTGGCTTCTGCTCCGTTAGTTAGAGCGTTGCAGGAGCGTCTTATTGTCGTGTTCACTGGTCAAGTAAGCCCTTTTCACCATGTTCAGTTTTGGTTTGTGTTATTTAACTAATTTCTTTAGCAGAACTATTTCCCAACTAAAATATGTAGCATTATTTGCTGTCTTTCCTTCTGGTTTGTTGATCATTCCTCTTAATGGACTCTCTGCTAAATAAAGGTCAAATTGATTTCAGACACTTCTTTTCAGAAGGTAAAATGGACGTTCTTTAGGTCTTAAGTTCGGAAAACGCAAATTTGGAATTTAGATGAGAAATCATTTCAACCTGTTAGTCCCAGTATTGCTTTTAGGGATGTGCAAACCTTCTTGCCCTTGATTGTAGATCATTTACCTCTTGATTCATCAATGGGCTTTAAAGAGAATGCTCTCCTTCACGGTTACTGTAACCTTTTCTGTAGTTTTATTTCTCAAAGCCTTAATTTCATCTAGTCATCCGACCTTTTACGAACCTTTTAAACAAGCACCTTTCAAACAAGCACCTGAACTATTCAATATTCAATTCTCAAGAGACACCGGTATTTTATTTTTTGCTAATTCTAATTTTCAAACAAAGATCAATTTTCTAAAATCATTTATTAATTTCAGACTTTTGAAAGACAAAATCAAATTATAAGGACAATTTAGTCAAATAACATCAAAATAACTCACTCATTCATATATCTAATTCAACCACACATCAAAATAATTTTAATTTTAACATATTAATTACACCATCCAAAAAATTTGATGTTTGATAAAACCTCTTGTTCCTATCTCTTCCAATCAGATAAAACCTCTGCGTAGGAAATTCTAAGAAGAATAAACTATAATCCCAGAAGCCTGCTATAAAGATCTTATTTCCACTATTATACAGATATGTGAACTGGAAACAAGATTAACTACAATGAATTTTATTTTCCTTCTTAACTACATAAAACTCTGAAAAAGTAAGTATACCAATATCATGCAATGTCGGTATAGAGCTTTCAGAATACTCTGGACAACAGCAAAGCATGTAAATAGAATAAAAAAACACCACGAATTGTTAATCAGCTCAAAGGCCCACGGCACCTTACGCCCGGAGGGTATAAACCCAAAAGAAAGATTGCACCATAAAAAGAGGTGGTTACAACGAGGGTCCTAATGTGACAAGATCCCAACTTCTACCTCTAGAAAACTCTATCGACCAAATAACCAGCCTCCCGATTCTTACAATCTTTACATGATACACAATGCTCTAAACAAAGACGTGATTAAGGGTAAAATACGTTGTTTTTGCACTGCCCTTGTCGCATTTGTCGTTAATGTGGTACAATCACTGAGTTAAAAGAACAAAACTCAAACACACTAAATTTAAAAACAACTACGTATATGGGCGGCGAAAATAAAATGAGAATATGTTTCTTTGTCTTCCACTGCCTTCATCCCATCTTCTTAAATAGCTTGGGGTTGTATCAACATTACCATAAGTCTCAATCAATCTTCAATTATCTTTCTCGACTCTCCATAATAAATAAAGCAGCCTTATTCAAGTTAAGTTTAAAAGTTTTTTCTCCAAAGTCTTTGGCTAATTTCAAAGTAAACATACATCTTCCATCAAGGCAATAATCAAATGCTCAATCATCTTTAAGACTTTCCATAACAAATAAAGAAATTATTCAAGAAGAAAGTTCTTTCTCCAAAGCCCACTCTCGAATATGTTATCTCTTCCGCAAATAACATTCCTTTCTCGACAGCGAAATCTCTAATCACATCAATCGGCCGTGATCAATCAAATCTGTGAATAATACTCCCATATTCCACTTGTCAGATCTTACCGGCCATCAAATACATGTACACGCAAAACATTATCCAATAAACACACTTACAAACTCCCTCAGTTTGTTTTTCGCCACAAATTCAAACAATTTAAAATATAATCAACTACACACGATATATCAACCAAACAAGTTAATACGTGTTAAAGATAATATCAAAACAAGCTTCACCATCCAAAAATAATATCCAAAATAAAGATAACTAAGTTTATTTGAAAGTACCATGCCACCCCCAAATTGTCAGAAAACACATCCCAATACCTATCACAAAGAGCTGCTACAAAAACATCAACCTTCACTATCATCAATCGATTCCTTGCCTCTTTGTCTCTTCCTCGCGACAATGTCACATTCTCCTTTCTCGAGCATCATCTAACCAAAGAATGTATTTTATCGATTGCATTTAATTTCCCCATAACACTTTTTTTTTTTTAAAAAGAAAGGAAGGTTACGGTTTAAGAAAATAAAAAAATTGAATAAATGTGTTTTCATCTAATAAAAATCGCGACACATACCTTTGTCAGCCTCCACTCTCTCATAACACTTCAGATCATCCTTCGTGAAAGCTGTTACAACCTATCAGATTTTCCTCGATGAGACATGCATCCCCGCGAGATCTTAAAGCTTCAAACTGATTTGTATCCGTAGCCTTGTAAATATATTTGCCAAATTATTTGTCCGAGCTCACATGTTCCAAAACCACAACTTTCTCCCTCCACCAATTCTAATGAACCACGCCTGATGTCAATGTGTTTGGTCCTCGCGATACACCAGATTCGGATATATTTATAGCACCTGTGCTTTTCGTCGCAAAGAAAGCGGCCATAACACCTTGCCTCCCGACACCATATCCTTCAAAGATTTGTTTCATCCACAAGAGTCGAAGACAACTACTTCCAAATAGCCCATGATTCAAATGGGCGGCAGATATGAGACCGAAGCTTTTTCTTTTTACTAAAACTATGAAAAAAGATTGCTTTCTAAGAAAACATCCACCCGACGTGACTTTTCCCCTCGCCTTTCAACACTTCCTCGGCTCAATCACATCACAATAACCCACCAGTTAAGTCGTTTTGTATCAAACGTGTACAAAATATCATAGTCTATGGTAATCAAAAAGTAATATATTTGATTATTCTCTTCTACATGATTTTAAGTGACTCTCCTCGGGATTAGCTTCGAATCTCGCACATACACCAACCGAGTGAGATATCTCGTCTACTTTAGCCGTTAAATGGTAAGTGCCGCCAATCATGCTTTCAGATGTACTCACATCAATCGAATACCATTCATCTTTTCATTTCACATGTAAGTCATAAAGAAAGTGCTCTTTTGCTTTTAGCATTTTCAAAAACCAAATTTCTTCACAAGATCTTGGCATACTGATCGAATATTTAAATATGTTAGTCTTTCATTTGTCTTACCCGGTGAGCTCAAGAAGTAATTTTAACTCCCCCACCATACTCATTTCAAATTAATTTTCATCTGGTTGAACAAATCATTAAAAATTCATTCGGGTCTCATTCCTCCAAACACACAATATCCACGTGAATTCGAGCTATCATAATTTGTGCTTTCTCCCTTTTTAAGAACAACGTGTTGCCGACTCCCCGACTGCACCCATTTTTCCATCAAAAAATTTAGTAAGTCTCTCATTTCAAGCCCGAGGTGCTTATTTAAGCCCGTGATAAAGCCTTCTTTTTTAGTTTTATACACATGCCCGGATAATCCGCATCAACAAAACCCTTAAAGTCGCTTCCACATAAACTTCTTTCTTTCAATGATCCCGCTCAAGAACGCACTTTCAAGCATCCATTCAAATGTTAACTCGACTTTCATTAAGCAAGCCAAATTCAATAGCACCGTATGGCTTTAATCTTGCCATGCGTTTCTTCTTCAAATCTATGCCTTCCACTTTAGTAAACTGTACACCAATCGTAAGCTTTGGTTACAGTAAAATACTTTTGCTCATCGCTTTATTTTTGTAACCACCCTTGTTCCAACAAACATTATGCGTGATCCGTCTGGTAACTAATTTCAAACATCATTCCTCCTCAAATCCAAAATAAATAAAGAAAAAATGATCTCTCTCAAGTATGAAACAAATTTGAGAGGTGGTCAATCTTATGGAGAGCGTGGAGTTTGATCGATTGTGTGAAAATTGAGGTGGCGAAGTACGTATGCTCAAGCCAAGGTGCCAAGGCCCACTCCTCAATTTATTTTAAAATCCAACCATATATATATATATATATATATATATATATATATATATATATTGAATAAAGCTAAAAATGGGGCAAACAAATCCTCATCTTAATAAACTCTTAATTGAAATTGAGTAAATCAAGCAAACTCTGATAACATCAACTCCATTAGTCCCAACTCCCACGGCAGCATCAACTTGTGAGTTTTTTTCATAATTAATTTTATCTATTATTCAGAATTAATAGAGTAATTATTATGAGTTAGAAAATATTCTTAATTTGTGTAATTATGTTGATAGAGAAATGATTTAGAAGAAAAATGAAGAAATAAGAAGTTACAATTGAATTTTAAACAATGTTGAAATTCTCAGATTTTACAATATTAAATTTATAGAGTAGAAAATAAATTTACCTGTTGTTGCACTGCTTGAATTTCATCTTAATGAATTTTTTGTTTCTGTTGTGTTTCTTAGTATAGGTCTTATAAGCTATGGATCAATCATTAATAATGTGATGAGTTTTTGGACTGAATTAATTATACTCTGTTTTGCTTATTTTTGAACTGTTTCAAATCATGGTCGAGAATCAATAAAATTCATTTTAATATAGACATATGCATATATCTGTTCCACTAACTAAAATTCTTTGATCTTTATTTTAATATCGACGCTTCTTTAACAATGACTGGATTCGAAGAACGCAGTGTCATGCGACATAGCCCAAACCAACTCACCAAACCTACAAACAACGATAATCTATTAAGCAAATTTAAAATTAAATAAAGACACGATTTATACAGTGTTCCCCTTCAACGCTAAATGTACGTTATATCGTCAGTCAGTAAACTTTAATTAAAAAACCAAAACAGAAGATTAGTTACAATAACCTATCGTTTTAACACTCAATCGAAAGAATACTTTATAACTTTATTATTTTCAATCATGCTCCACACAATATTATTAATGATTCACAATATTCTCTAGAAGTTTAAGATGTTTATTTTATGATAGAAAAACATATAGAAAAAACATATATATATATATAGAAAAACTTTTAACCTAACTTCGACTCAGTAATAAAGCATATAATGAGTCAAAATTGCCTTAAAACTCTTAGCTCAAGTGTCATCATGCGACTATACTCACGAGTGGAGGTTACGCCGATCAAAGACAAGATTATCGCTACTCATCCATCGCCACGCCACTCACGACGAAAGTCACGACAAAATGTGCGGCAAATTTCTTCACTTTCAACAATTTCCCACTGAAGACATTTCGGGGACGCCAGCATTTAACTGGCCCCATAATCTCCGGCTCCACTCACCATTATAGGCCCGAGCAGCGTGAAGATGAACGACGCACTGTAATCCAGATTCAAGAATTACCTGAATACCAATCGACAAGAGGCATCATGTAGCCATCAACAACATTGGACAAGTATTATGTTTCAAGAAACTCTGACTGGGGTTTTGCAGCTTCCTCACGCGACTGCCTCGGCCACAATCCCAACACTCAGAAAGACGCCGCTCAAATTTCGACTTACTCCCTACTCTCTCGACTCAATCTCCATTTATTCTCAAGTATTACCTCCGGGCTCGCAGCTTCCTACCTCTTTCTGCCATTCAATGCAGTAACCTTTTCTCCCATACTTCAGCCATTTAATTTCTTTCATAAACAACGCTTCTGCATTACCTTAAGTTCCAACTTATAATTACTCATGTAGCTACTAATCGCAATTATCGCTTCCCAACTATTTTAAGAAAGATCTCAAATAACAATATCAATGCCTGTGAATCTATCATCAAATTCACCGAAACAAGATAATCGGTTTATCAAACTAATAAGCCATTATGCTGCCTAGTTACTGAGTATTCTCCACATCCTCGGGCTTAAATAATTGCTTATTAATCGGACCTTATCATACCGACTTCGCTTTCTCATAGCTGCATTCGGCTGCCAACCTTTGCTGTAGCCCTCCTCGATTTACATTAAAGAACCACGCTTCCGATGTGCCATGGCTCAATAACTCTCATCCATCTTCTCGGTGCTTATCACCCAATGGCTTGCTCAACTTCTTACCATACGTAATCCTCCATATTCAACTTCCACGCGAGAAATCTATCCCGGCTCCAACTTCTACAAAGTGACGTGTCATCACTCCTTCTGCTCTTCGGAGGTCAATCTCGCATTTTAATCAAGAATCCCAATTCGATACTCAATTGGTTACATTATAAAGTTTCAACCGATCACCAAACCCCAAAGTTAAACAACGATAATCTATATAATTAAATTGTGAAAATTAAATAACACACGATTTATACGTGTTCCCCCTCAACGCCAAATGACGCCTTGTCACGCCGCAGAAATCTACTAAAAACTAAACCGTGGAAGATTTTAAATAACCTATCGCCTAACACCTCAATCGAAAGAATAATTTTATAACTTAGTATTCCTCAATGACGCAAGCCTTACAATATTATCAATTTACTTATCTTCAATACTATTCTTTCTGTACTGTTTATGATATTTTGTTTTATGATAGAAAACATATGTAAAAAACATCTATATATTAAGTGAAACTATCAATCTAACTCTCGACTCAAAATAAAAGCTACAAATGGAGTCAAAACCGCCTTAAAAACTCTTCAAATTTCGCTGGTTGTCATGATTTCACTCATCGTGGACCCATATATCACGCATGGAGGGTCACGCTAGCCGATCACAAAGTAGAAAGTTTCATTAGTTAATTATCATGATCCCTATCGCGACCGCCACTCAAGATGGAGGTCACGATAAGGTGTTAAATTTCTTCACTTTCGCCAGAAATGTTTTGTAATTAAGTTAACGAAAAGTCTAAACAAGTGTCAGCGGTTAATATGTTCCAATTGTGACTATTTTAACAAAAAGGTTTAATTGTATATAAAGATTTATTTATTTTAATGTTATTTCGACTAAATTGTCTTATAATTTGATTTTTGTTCCTCAAAAGTACAAGTGTCAGCTGCTTGAAAGTTTTGGTGATTGTTTCGAAAAGTTTGCGTGTCAAAATACACCCCAAGTAACTACTAGCCGCTACCGCCTGGTGCCATTTGTTTAAAAAGCAAGAAAGCATCAAAAAGGTTTGGGACGAATTAAGTTCCTTTCAAACCAAATTTTTGGATGAATTCGGTTTGTCGAGCTCTCCAGGTTTCGAAGTGCTTGTGTAAACCAGGATTGAATAATGTGACATGCTACTTGTATCTGTAAACATGTCTTCCTTTGTTATTCTCCAAGACATGTAAAATTTCTCGTGCATGCAATAATATAGGGTCTTTTCAGAAGTATTTCCGAATAGTTTTCTTTGAGAAAGTATTCCAAATTCAAGTTTTAATTTATAATTCTTCTATCTCCAATCTTTATAAAGGCTTTTTTTCTTCTTCTGATGTCCAAGTATCTTTCATCTTTCCATTCATTTCCTATCGACATGAGCTCAAAACATTACAATGAAAAGATCTTCAAAACTTTTCCGTTAGCATGAAGTTTGGGATCATTTAATTTTGGACATTTGTTGTTGGTTGATAAGATCCCACCTCAGTCGTTGTTCACCTATTCGAGAAGGAAGAAGCAGTTACCACTTTATGACTAAGTCAACAATCAAATTAGTTAGTTAGATAAGTCAATAGTCATCTATACTATCTATACTATATATAAATCAAATAGGCGTAGTCGGTTATTCGGTTTCGACAAGTTTTTTTTTTTCATTTAATGCTCTTACTAACTATAGACTATTACATATTAATTTGAGGACATAATAGTAATTTGCATAATAATTTCCATAACTACATAACTTTCATGTAAGATAATAATTTTCCATTATCTAGCATATTATTTGCTTTTAACTACATCATATATCTATATATATGAACACCTACATTTTCATATATTCCGTATATCATTAAATCGATATAAAATGTACCATACAAAAGAAACCATTGAAGATCGAGTATGACATCCATATGTCATTACGTTAAAAATATTGTTGGTAAATATTTCTTAATTTTCATGTATCGCGTGTATCCAAATGCTAGTATATATAAAGAGAATAGGTGTACATAGTTTTTTGACTTCACCAAAAATTATATTCCAAATTTATCATTTTCAATCATATATTATACAATTAGTTATTTATTTTATAGAATCAAAATTATCATATTACATGCCTACACTGTAACTGTATCACTTTTTTCAAATAAAGAAAAAACTACCACTACTACACTTGCACAAAGCACTCCATTATGGGAAAAATTATTTTATAAATCTATGTCTTAGTAAGAATTTGACCCTCAACTTTGATTTGTATGTATTGATAGTGATGGTCATTGAATTTATAATGATTTTTCAATTAATATAAATGAGAATCCTAATTTAGTTTTACATGCATCGTGTGTGTCAAATTGTTAGTCTCTTAATTGTCTCAGTAGTGGGTTAATGTTATATATACCACTATTTAGTTTATTGTAGTATTTTTGTAGAAATGCAAATTTCCATCTTATCAATATATAAAAAACGTTGGGAATCTTCCAATACAAATTCCTGGTGTGAGATTCTTATAACGAGTGGTCTTGATAGGTTCTATCAGAGGTGGTCTTGTGGGTGTATTCATTGTTTAAAGAAACGATTTTTCTTTTTTATTGTTATCAAATTTGTTGCTATAGCTATGAAGAAGTGATTTATTTTAGGACAATAATTTTCACACTTCATTTCTTGATTATGACATTTCACTTCTTTGTATTTTTCACTCTACTTTTACACTAAAAATAGAGTGTCATCATCACTTCACTTATTGAAGTGTAAAAATCATTGGACTTATTTTATTACCTTGATGTGGCAGGAGGATAGAAAATATGACATGTCAGTCGCTAGAAATTTGAAAGCAGCATTTGTCTCGAGTTGACCCAATTTTGATAAATTTTTTATATTCAAAATCTGCAATATACAGACCCAAAATTTGCATCTCAAGGTCAACTGCTTGATTAAAAATTTGCATTCTCGGTAATTCGCTCCTTATTAGAAATAGGACGTTCGGTCTTCTCTCCTTATTAGAAGTTTAGTTCCATTATGAAGTTGCTTTCATATTTCAGTTTTATTAAGCATCTCATGCAAATATTACTCAGGTGAGACTAGCACGCCAAGTCCTTCAAAAGGTGGTTACAAGGTATCTCCAACGTGACAATATTCTTATCTCAAGTATCAAGCGACTTATTGAATTGGCAAAAATTGGGAGGGAGGCTTTGATGAAGTCCGATATTGATGAGCTCGGGAGCATAATGCTGGAAGCCTGGCGGTTGCATCAGGAGTTGGATCCTTATTGCAGCAATGAATTTGTAGATAAATTATTTGCCATTTCTGATCCTTATTGTTGTGGTTACAAGCTCGTTGGTGCTGGTGGTGGGGGGTTTGCACTACTATTGACTAAAGGCTCCGAATCTACCAAGGAGCTGAAGTCCTTGTTGGCACAACATTCCGACTATGATGTGAAGGTCTATGATTGGAAAATCTACGGTTCTGGTGTTGGATAGAGCTGATGGTGGTATGGCGCAACCTCCTTTTTTCGATAGATAGGTAGAACATTCAAGTCCATTGTCTACCAATATAATGTTGTATTTTGTGAAACTAGTAAAATGTACGTGCGTTGTACGTAAATATCTATATTTGAAATATTTATTTTCATAAATTTCTACTCCGTACATTTTAAAAATGTATATTAAGATAAATAATCAAATTTCTAACTATATAAATAAATTTTTTAATTATAATTTTATTATAGTAATCTATGACTCATTTTATCATAGTTAGGTCATCGTAATAATTTATAATACTCTATAATATATTTTTAATGATTGAGTTATTATTTTGTTATAATATTATACTTCATTTTTCAAATTTATGTTGTAAATGCACCTTATGAGTCTTTATTGGAAATGAAGTATTATTTATTTTTTTCTAATGAAAATGAAGTATTATTTATTTTTTTCTAATGAAAATGAAAGCAATTATTGGTCAAACAAATATGAGTCTGCATACTGTCACATATAATTTATTGAATCATTATATTTTTATGAAACTAATACCGAGACATTGATTAAACTCATCAATGAATTTGTGTAATTTATTAAGTGAAAAGGCGATCAAGTTCATATTTTTATCTTAAATATTGATTGGGTCTACCATGTATTTATTTAGGTCTCTTAGTTTTATACCCACTACTACAGAAAAGGGTTTGTATAGTGCTTTTTTTTAGTCTTAGATAGCACTTTTAAGCATTATATAAGCCACTAAAAGCGCTATATAAGAAGAGATGGCGATATAGTGCTTAAAAGACATAGCGCTTTATAAGCGGTGTAGAAGTTAATATTTATATAGCGCTTTTAAGTTATATAGCGCGCTTGTAAAGGCTACGAGTTGATCTTACGTAAACATGTTATGGCACTTATAACTTATTATAGAAGTTGATACTTGTATAGCGTTTAGAAGTAATATAAGCATTAAAAGCTATAGGAGTTGATAGTTACATAGCGCTTATGTTATATAGCGCCTTGTAAGCAGTTGTAGAAATTGATACTTGAATAGCGTATAAAAAACGCTATAGTGATGTAAAACTTGCATAGCGCATATAAAACGCTATACTAGATAGAACTTGCATAGCGTATATGAAGCGCTATTTAACATCAATAGCCATTATAGCATTATATGTTTAATTATATATTTTTATTGATTTTTATATTATTCTAATTTTATACCTATAATAATCTATGAATATTTTCATTTTACACTTTATATAAACTAGAGCTAAAGGCGTGAGGCATCCTTGAAACTTTAAATCCAGCATTCATTCAGCCACTTTGACTTTCATAATGACTTTTTAAATATTGCTTTAAAATTTATGGCAAAATTAGTCGTGTTAAATTTTCAGTTGAAGTCCACATTTACGATGACACGTGCCCGTCGCGTGACTACATTGGGAGTTAATTTAGTCATTTCATATTGTTAAAAATTTGAAAAATGTAAAACATTTTGAGGCAAAATTAAGATTCCCAATTGATGAGAAATAATCCACACAAGAAAAGTAAACCAAGCGAGGATATGCGGATAGGAATGCGATCAAAATTTGAGTTCTTGAAGAAAAAATTAGTCAAACCCAAAAATAAAACCATCGAACATTTTATCAAAAAGGTATCGATGCTGTATAAAAAAGGATAACACAAAAACTAAGAAATCAATAAATTAATTAATCCAATCAATTATTCCCATTGACGATAGCTTGAACACTTAGCTCGATACTGATAGCGGAGACCGATTAACCGGTTATTAGACAAACTAATGCGCTGAACTTGGAGATGTCGAATTAGTCTGGAAATAGGCAGTCAAGAGATTATCTTGAAGCTCAGCTTGAGTGACTTAAATGGAAGCTTCAATGACCCCCTTGGGAATCGAACCATTAAGATAATTCTCCCCCATCCGAATTCGACTCAATGATTGACATTGCCCTAAAGATTCTGGAATAGGACCAAGTAGAAAATTACCCAATGTAATCAAAGTTTGTAATTTATTACCATTACACAAATTTGGAGGCAAATTTCCAGTAAGCTTATTAGAACTGAAATCAAGAATCTGCAAATTCATTACTACAGGCATGGGATCTCCCGGTGAAGTTATTTTCCCTTGCATTTTATTACTTCCCGGATCCGGTAACTAATCCAATCAATTTTTTCTGAAATTTTTCCACAATTTTTCAAGAAAATATAAGTGGTGAGGTGCTGATGAGAAGAAGATAGTATAAAGAGAGAGAGCATCGCCTTGACGACCTCGAGCCTTGACTTCTCTTAAGCCTCCCGGTCTGGCGATGTAGCCGAGAAGCATGTCTATTGGGACTCGAAACACGCTTCTTTTAGGACTCCCGGATCTGAGGGGAAAACATGTCTAAATTGCCCCAGAAACATTTTACATTTTTTTTTTAATTTTTTTTAATTTTTTGTGTGTAAATGACTAAATTAACCCCCGAGCGTACTCGCGTGGCCAGACACGTGTCAACGGAAATGGACTGGAGAAGAATTTAACGTCGGGACTAAATTTGCCATAAACTTGAAGTTGGGTGATGAAAAAAGTCATTATGAAAGTTGGGTGATGGAATGGAATTGCGGGTCAAAGTTGGGTGATATCTGCCGCCTTTAGCCTATAAACTATTTTATGATAATATCACACCTCTAGCAATGAATGAACATGGAATAAGAATAACCATGGCTTCATTCATCCGTTAACTCAGCTTGATAATAATACATGCAAATACATGAATAACAAATCCAAAGAACTAGCATATCTAAATTTAAAAAGTATAATCGCTAAAATTCATAGAATAATGTCATAGTAATAATAATATAATGAAATCATCCATTATAAAAGCTTAGTCTTGTTCTTATTTCATTTCAGAGTATTTACCCGTAATCTTTACTCGATTCATCGATTGGTGTAATTTGAAAATTAATTCATTTTAAAATTAAATATTAGTTAACAAGCAATATAAATAATCATTATTTAATTGACTATATAGATAACAACAAACAATGAAATATTAGAATCTCAAAGTTCAAGCAATAAGTATTATTTACACTACAACTCTCAATTGGAACGACAAAAGTATTTAGCGAAAACACATTCAAATCTTTTTAGGTACAAGTCTTACCAAATACTACTTTGATATTGTCTCCTTCAGGAAACGGTTGTAGAAGTATCCTGTCCAATTAATTTGAAATTTCTCCATTAAGTCTGGAGGATAAAATTTAAGAGGATGTTGACGAAAACTGTAAACCACAAGTTACAAAACATAGTTAGATGAGATCACACACTTTAAAAGCAAAAATATATAGTAGTTTATAAAAATATTTACTTACAAAAACAGGAATACTCGTTTCACATGACCCATTATCCACCGATCTAGCGTCTGACATAATGACCATGATAAGATTCCATCGATTTGCTTTGGCCATTTATTGATAATAACACCTCCATTAAATACATGAATGTTATTACCAAAAATTGACATTACGACAATCTACTTCCGATGATAATATACATGATGCGACTTTGGGTAATAACACCCTCCGTTTGCCATTTATCCTTTTGCGTTTCTTAGATGACTTCGATCGTTCATATTCATGAACATTAACTAAATCTAGATTGACGTATTCACCCTCATCATGATCATATCTTGAATACAAACATTGATGTTAAATCATCATCATATTACGTGATACCTTGGGGACTCATACAAGTTTCCAAAAGGATCATTTATGACATCGTCACCCTCATCGACATAGTCACTAACTTGATAACTATTATTACACTTGTTTGATAATACAACAATAGACCATTTCTTATCAACTGGGTCTCTGACATAGAACACTTGTTTAGCTTGTGTTTCCATAATGAATGAATCCTCTTTGTACCCTACTTTTTAAATCAATTCGTATGAATTGAACTTTCAATGTATCCGTCGAGAGATACTAACTTATTCCTGATCAAACAACGGAACTCGAAATCCGACATAGTCAACTTCCCATATATTCACGATTTGTCCAAAGTATGTTGTATCCATTAGTTTGATGCGGTGGCATTAATAGAAATTTCCTTTATTTTTTATTACTGACCCATACAATTCTGAGTGGACATGGAAACACATTACCATGGATTTGTTTCGGACTACGAGAACATTTAAGAGGAACGATGGTATTTGGGTGATAGTTGATAGACTTTGAAAGTCGGCTCATTTTATTTCTATAAGATCAACTTATGGTCCCGAACAGTGAGCAAAATTATATGTTGATCAAATTGTACGACTTCATAGATGCAATTAACAATTATCCGACCGAGATACTGGGTTACTTCCCAATTTGGAAAGGTTTTCAAGAAGCTGATAGGTTCGGCGTGTCCCGAGTCACCGTTTACTTTACGTCGGATGAGTCGGAGTTGGAGAGAGAACGTTTCAAACACTTGAGGATATGTGCCATGTATTAGATTTTAGTCGTTGGGATGACCCAATTACCAAAGATGGAGTTCGGCACATAATAGTAGTTTCCGTGGTGTATTGAAATGTCACCTTTTGGGAAAGCTCTTATGGGGAGGAGATGTCGAACTCCGGTGTTTTTGGAATGAAGTAGGAGATAAGAAAATATATAGTTCGAGCTAGTTAGAAAATCCATTAGAGAATTAAACTCATATATGACACTTAAAAGCGCGTATGAGAGACGGACAAAAGAAATATCTTTGATCGTCGTCGGATGGCTTGAGTTTTGAAATTGGTGATATAAAGTGTTTTTACAGTTTCTCCTTAGGAAATGTTTTGAATTTGGCAAAGAAAGGAAAATTGAGCCCACGATATATTGGACTATAGATATTGCTAAGTTGGACCGGTGGTGTATCGTATAAACTTTTACCTCCCGAACTCGGCAAATTCATAATGTTTTCCGTATATCTTGTCTTGAAATATATTCTGATGAGTCATGGCATTCTAAGTACCGACCAATTGGGAAATTTGATCCGGAGAGAAGGTATTCTGTAATAGGTTGTTTTGTGAGGAGTGTTATGGCATAATCGGCCTTGAAGAGGCTACTTGGGAAAGAGAAGAAGATGTTAAGATTCAGTATCCATACATCTTTAGTGATGAAGGTTAGTAGTATGTATATGTTTAAATTTCGAGGAACAAATTTTTGTTAGTATGGTACATTGAAATAACCCGAAATTTTTTGAGTCAAGTAATAATTGAATATTGCCTACTTAAAATAAATGTTAAATATCGATGTATCTAAATCACTCTCATCTTTTCCCCAGGCTAAAGCGAAGCGACATGTCGTGCTTGGCCTCATTACTTGCTTGGCTTTTCTTGAGGCTAAGTAATTGTATTTAATAACATTATCAAATGCGTCACTTATCAAAAAATCCGCAAAACCGTCTTTCTTACTCCTCCTTAAGGCGAGATATATCCCTCCATTTCTCTTAAAATTTCTTTCATTTGGTAAATAAGTCTTGCTCAAAATCATACTCCTTAAGTTCTAATAAGTTTTTAAGAAGAAAAGTGTAACTATATCCTTTAAAGAGTTATATAACTAGTTTAATTATGAGGATTACTTTAATTAGTTAAGTTCATTCAGTAATGATATTTAGAGTTATATTTAATGGTTTAAACATACCAAACATGAGACTTTCTGATTATCAAATTCCATTCTTGTTAGTAAGTAGTCAAAGGATTGTTTATAAGATCATTAGATTAAATGATAGGATCATATATTATCTAATTTAATTATGTAATAGAAGTTGGATAGTAGTATTTAATTTAGATTCTTGATATAAACTAAGATAATTGGATATAGACAAAAAGTTAAAAGAGGTACTCGTGGTATATTCGTAAAATGGGATGAACTTGCTTAAGTTAAAAGTAGCTATGAGAATTAGTAGTTGTTGTTAGTTAAAGTTATGTCAAAGTAATTGTTATTATTATATTCTTTAGAGTCTTGGGATCGGGTATCAGAGTGAGAAGTAAAAGTTGTTGATATTTGGCTTGGTGTGGGGTGATATTTATATCGTGACATAACCTTTCATATATATATGGTGTGTATGTAAGACACTATAGTTGTTATACTAAATGAGTTATATATGTGATGTATGACATTGAGACTTTAGATGATATTATGATATGATCGGTTATGATATCATTGGTATAATTATTGTGGTGTGATTTGTTGTTGAAGCTACGAATCCGGTTAAAATGGTACTTTCTCGCGTAGGTTGGAGTTTATGCCGTTTGATGGTGTAGAATCACTTGGTGCTGATTTTACCTATTGTTTCTCGTTTATTTGGTGTAGAAGCCGGCGAGAATGAATGTCTCGTTTGATGGTGTAGAATCATGAGAGTGGCGTATGATGTTGTTTTTCTTACTTCTGTCGGAAGGTGTAGATTCCTGATAGAGGGCCGGAGTAGAGTTATTGTTGCTTGCGTGTGTGATAATTTAATAATTGGATTATTAGGTTATCAGGTATTATTGATTAATTGAGAGGTGGATTCTATTACATTGTTGAGACTATATGTTTACATGTGCATATATGTGTGATTAGTTATGTTTCGTTATATGGATATTCATTGAGCTTCCAGCTCACCTTGTTAGGGACCCCCTAGAATTTTTGTAGTTAAAGGAGAAGTTAGGTAGTAAATGCTTTTGTGGTGAGGCTGATTATGCATCTTAGGTATGAGTTCGGCATTAGGTAGGATATCCTCAGCAGTCTTCTTCTTTTGATCCTCATATTTTGTACTATTTTGTCGGAGGTGTTGTGTATTTTGATCATGTTATGTATATATGTTTTGAGGTTGATATAAACTTTGTCTTAGTGACTTTTGAGATTATTGTTTAGGCAGTATCTCGGTTGTATTATTCAGGCTTGAGGTTTGATTATATGTTTGGATGTATTTTAAGCGATATCTTACTAGTTACTTTGATGGATTAGTATTATTATTATGAATTGAAGTCTTTTTAGAGTTGTCCTCCGTGATTGAGCTGACTACGTGTTCGAGTTGATGATGATCCCAACCTCGGGCGGCCGACTGCGGTGGAGTCATTCTGATTTTGCATTGTACTGCGTCATGTTACCTGCAATGTAAAATGTGTACCCGTTATTGAGGTAACATTTGTAGAGTACACTTACATCAGTCCTCTTGATAACCACTTGATACTATCGGAATCTTATTTCGTCATTTTGTGAATTTTTCAAAATACTGACACTTAAACCCGATCGACAAAGATGCGATTGTGCTCGACTTGATCGATTTGAGCCTTAATCTGAATACTCTTAAAAAATCACTCTACTTGTGTAACTCGACATGGAGCAAACACCAATTGTGTTGTGGCAGGATAGGCAGTGTAAATTTGTTGCCATCGTCTGGGCTTATCGTTATTGACGACCTCGCATTACGCCGCGTCGATCCTATACACGTGTGGTCTCGGAAGCGATTCTTCGGCATCAAGTTTTCGGTCGATATTATTGTAGCTGGCAAAATAGGTTTCGGCGTGCAGCTTTTGGTATGCTTGTTCTCACATAACCTTTAAGAACTTTCATATATAAACTCATTACCATTCACATCCGTCTAAATACGGCGGGACGCGCGCCATTTGTCTCGTAAGCAGTGAACAGTCAAATGAATCATGATGTCAAAAAAAGATGGTGGGAAATACAAATCAAGCTCACAGAGTGTATTCACAATCATTTCTTATAAATTTGGCAAACTTCTCGGATCAATGACCTTGCTACTCATTGCTTTAAAAAATCAACAAAAATTTGTGATAGTTCGACGTACATTTTCTGGCAAAATAGTACGTATTACAATTGGGAGAAAATTCTCAATGATAACATGATAGTCATGTGATTTCAAATTCATTAGTTTCAACCGGGATAAAGATACAAGACTTTGCATGTTGGATGAGTATCCCTCTGGAACCTTCACTGACTGGAGTGTTTTGAGTAACATATTCTTCTCCTTTTTAGAGAGAGTATGGGCAGCAGGAGGTAAGTATGGTATTTTCCCTTCACTTTGCACCGGCGCCAGTTCTGTTCTAATTCCCATGTCAACTATGTCCATTCGTGCATTAATGCCATCGTTAGATTTTAATGTATCACTTAATAGAGTATTTAGCAAACTAGCACCAACGTTTTTCTTATTATGCATAAGATCAATAAAATGTCTAACATATAAGTCTTTCCAATAGTCTAATTGAAAGAAGATTGATTTCTTTTTGAAACCTCTAGTGGGAATATTTTTTGCAAACTGTTTACCAAATTGTGTCTCAATATTTTCCACCTCTCTCAACACATCAGCACCTGACAATATAAAAGGTGTAACCCGACTTTCGACTTTACCATTGAATGCCCCGGACATCTTTCTGAAACGATAATTCTGATTTAAAAAATCTCCTATGTCCCATGTAAACAGACTTTTTACAATGACTTAATAAAAGATGATCAGTCTCGTTGGTACACCAGGATATGCACAATGCCCCTTTACACTATATCTAGAAAGGTTCCCGTAAGCTGGAAAATCATTGATCGTTCCAAACAACATAGCGCTCAATCTAAAATTGTCCTTTCTATATCCATCATACACATTAACACCCTCTTCCCATAACAGCTTTAAGTCCTCGATTAATGGAGCCAAATATACATCAATATCATACCAGGTTGTCGAGGTCCTGATATCAAAATAGACATCATCATGTACTTACGTTTCATGCATAACCAAGGGGCCAAGTTATATATCATCAAAACCACGGGCCATGTACTATTAGAAGTACTCTGAAGACCATGAGGGTTCATTCCATCTGTTGAAAGTGCTAGACGCAAGTTTCTTGTTTCATTTCCAAATTTAGGATATTTATAATCAAATGTCTTCCACTGAGGTGAATCGACTGGATGTCTCAACATTCCATCTTTAATTCTTTCATCATCTTGCCATGTCAAATGTTTAGCGTCTTCTGTGCTACTATATAACCTCCTAAATCTTGGAATTATAGGAAATTACCACATAACTTTTGTTGGCGAATTGTTTTCCTTGTACCTTTTCTTACCGCACTGAGGACATTCGTTCAAGTTGGCATAATTTTTTCGAAATAAAATACGATTATCTGGATAAGCATGAATCTTCTCATGTGTTAACCCAATAGATTTGAGCAATTTCTTAGCATCATATGTTTTACGAGGGAGCACATTCCCATCAGGCAGCAGCCCACTAACAGCTTCTAACAACTCTGTGAAAAACACATCCGAGACTTGATGGCTAGCTTTTAAGTTGTATAAAATCAACACCGCTGACAATTTTGAGGCCTTTGTACAACCAGGCCACAATGGTAACCCGACATCCTCTCTTAAACTATCACACATATAAGGATGATCTCGTAACTCTTCATTGACAACACTTGAAAAATCCTTAACATGACTAGATTCATCATTACCATCTCTCATGCTACTTGTATCCATTTTATCTTTAAAAAGAAATTGGGAGCCCATATGACATGAACCATCTTTTCGACTTGAGCTACATCTTTTTCTGCTCTCACCATGATAACTCCACATAGTATATGTTCTGTCAATACCATGACACATCAAATGCTCATGCAACTTCATCCGTCCATTAACCTCTTTTATATTCAAACATTTTAATCAAGGACATTTAATGAACATTGGATTCTTAGCATTCTTGATTGCATAAGTACAAAACTCTTCGACACCATTCGCATACTCTTTAGATAATCGATTAGCATTTATCCAATTCCGATTCATCATGAAAAATTACTACAAAATATATAAGATTAACATTCTATATTCGTAATAAGTAACAAACATAAACCCAAATATCTCAAAATTAATGTCAATATAAAAAACTAAACACAAAAAAAACAATAAAATAAATAAAAATAGTAATCTATACCTATATAATGTATAAAGGGCACCATTGTTGGTTACCAACATAACAAAAGCGGAAGCCCACGTTACTGAAGCCAAAATTCATTCATTCCTAAAATATCCCTTAACGTATTCTCTATTCTTAACTTTAGACTTTAGAGTGACATCTGAATATCTTTTGGTTGGGTAGTTTAAATGTGTAGATAGGTAGTTCAATTTTTTACAGGCCACAACTTTAGTTAAATTTTGATAATAGGGTAGTGGGATTATGATAGATGCAATGTCCACAATTAACAAACCTTTTTAAATAAGAAATGATGAATAAAATTAACAAATTTCTATTTGCTTGGTTCAAATAATTTTTTTTTGAGCCAAAACTATAATATTATGAATAAAATATGTTACAAATACAAATTTTCATATTATTACCTCAATGTAAACAAGTATTTATTAGTTTGCACAAGCAACGATTATGCCCAAATAACTAGTATACTTAATTAACAAGTACTATACTTAATTAAATAGTAGTATACTTAATTAACTAAACAATAGTACAATCTAGAAAATAGCTTAAACATGATGGCCAATTCAATACTAGTTCTTGTGAAACAATTAAATAAAATTAAAACTATAATCAAAGAATTATAAATAAATTGAAATTAAATTAAAACTTATAACTGAAAACTTACGGAACAAGTAGAGAGTCAACTGGTGCAGAGTCCTTAGGGGGAGAAAGTGTTGGTGTGGGGAGGCTGCATCGTGGAACTCAACGCTGGGGAGGGGGAATCACAGGGGAGGGTGGTTTTTTGGGGGAGAATTATTTGGGAGGTGGGGGTTGTTTAATGTTTTGGTTCATGTGGGTATAGGGTTTAGGGGTTTAGGTATAGAGTACTTCGGAGTATTACGGAGTAGTATGTGGGTATGGACTATATTGTTGCCATTATTAGGTTGCTGTTTGAATTAATTTATTACTTAGGAGTATTAGTTATTAGGTATATAGTTTAATATTTAGACTTTTTTAATTGGATAGATTATTATTAGGTTTTGTGTTATTAGTATTTAAATATTATTATGACTTAGGGGTATTTGTTAAATTTTTTGAAAACTTAAACTTAATTCATTCATCATTTTTTTAACTAAGTTTGTCCGTTAGCTATTTATTTTAAATATGGAATAAAATAATATCTTATAAAAAAACTTACGAGATTTTTTAAGTTGATTCTTACTTAATTTTTCCTCTTGGCTTCGTCGAGTGATAAAATTACGTATACCGTTCCATAAGTTTTCACTTATACCTCTGAGAATTACATATTTTTTATTTGATGAAGTTAAAGTTATGATTATTATTAGTGTCGTTAATGTCATTATTATTATTGTTGTTATTAATTACTATTCTTGTATTTCTTACTCTTTATTATTATTATTATTATTATTATTATTATTATTATTATTATTATTATTGTTATTATTCTTATTACTATTATTATAATTATGACTATTATAATTTTTTTATTATTGCTAAATATTACTGCTATTATTATTATTAATATTATTATTATTATTATTATTTGTGCTAGATTCTTAGAGATATTAATTGGGCGGGATTTATTTTCGATGTATTCATTTCAATCGCTATGTGAAAGTTAGCTTAGTTAGAGCTTTTTAAGCGCTCTCTAATAATTAATTATTTATAATAATTTTCTTCGTAACACTTTTTGCAATAGCACTAGTGCAAGCGCTATCTAATAATTAATTATTTACTTGAATTTTCTTTAGTTAACATTTTGGCAATAACATTCTTGAAAGCGCTATCTAATAATTAATTATTTACCATGAGTTTATTATGTAACAGTTTTTGCAATAGCGCTCTTAACAAGCGCTATCTAATAATTAATTAGTTACAATGATTTTATTACATAACACATTTTGTAATAGCACTCTTGACAAGCGCTATTTAAGAAGCTCAATTGATAGCGCTTCATTTTTTTTTTTCATATTTAAGAAGCTCAATAGATAAGCGCTTCATTTTTTAAGCTATCCCCAATCTTTTTTTTTTAATTTACGGATTGGTATGTGCTATGGGTGCCCACTTAGATGGCGCATGAAAAAAAGCACTATCTAGCGTGCCCAAGCAAGGGTATAGTAGTGTCAAGGCTAGGAACAGAGACATGGGATGAAATTTGGGGAGGAGAGGGAAGGGGGTGTTATTGTTTAATTTTTTTAATTAATTTAAGTGTTTTTAGAGGACATTTTTTTATATGTGATCTTTAAGTAAATGTCATCTATGTATATTTGGAAATATTGTTTAGGTGCTAAATGCACAAAATTTTACTCGACCAAAGTTAATCTTCTCTGATGTACAATTAATTCTAGTCCGTCTAGCAAAGCAATTATTCAAAATTTATAACATGTATTCATATTTCAACATGAATAAGTTTGGTAAATCTTAAAGGTAATAACAAATTCACAGTATCTACGACATATATCGATATCACCGTAATATGATCTAATATGTGATGTTGATAACATAATTATTCTAGTTATTGGAACTTTTTGAAGTTTTGTATCTTAGATTTTGGCTCATTAATACTTATTCAAACTTCATGAATAATATATGGGTTATTATTATCTGATCATAAAAAAATTTAAACACTGATTAAAATTTGTATAAAGACTAAATTACCACTTTTATATAATTTAACACAATAAATATAATCAAAATCATTAATTGTTTAATGTAGTCAAAATTAATTATCTTCTCTTTAATAATCGTTACCTTAATATTCTCCTCATCCATTATTCCACTACATAATACAGTTATATACACCCGTTTGAACATTTTTTTACCAATTTAATTCTTGGTAACCAAAAATGAAGTTGAAGTGTCTTTGAAAACCTTAAAGGAATATACTATGTTTTGTTAATGGGATGATAAAATAAGTTAATTATTGAAATGAGATGTGGAGGTTTGGATTTTCTAGAATGGAGTAATGGATATGGAAGATTTCAAATGTAGAATATATTAATATTGAAATATAATTAAACTACTTAATCTAAGAAAACTATGAGAATTAATATTGTTGTTACAATAATTTTGCATCGACTTCACAAATATAAATTTTTTGCAAGCTGGCCATATAGCATACATATATATATATATATATATATATATAACATATATATATATATATATATATATATATATATATATATATATATTCATGACTTTATTCGATCAAATTATATTGTCGATAAGAAGCTGATCTTAATTGCTATGAAGGTCCCTCGAAACTTAAGTTTGTCCTTATTTCATTCAATTAGAAAATAGAAGTAAATGAAAAATTACATTGTTTACATCTCCCCACAAACATTTTGGCGCCACCGTTGGCTTCTAAGAACAATCTAACATTATTTTCGAAATTTAGGTTCGATGTGAGTAGAAAAATTTCATCAACCCCTCGAGGTTCGGTTCAAAAGTACTAACCCGTTTAAGAATTACCTATTGATATTAAACATTCTTCTGTCGGTTAATGACTTGGGAGCTTATGGAGTATCTTGGGATGTGATGCTGAGTACGTTTATTAATTGAACAAAGTACAATTTATACAATTTTAAATACAGGTATAAAATGTCAGTTAACATGTAATCCTTGATCATATTCAATATGACAAAGTTTAATTTTTTTTTTAAAAAACACTATAATGTTGAATGGACCAAATTAGAGGTTTAAATATCTCGACATTACCGTTATTCAAATTTGAACATCCACCTACGCTATTAGGCTATTTTTCAATTGGCCATGAAAGATTGTGTTGTATTTATTTGTGCGAGATTATAGTTTAGTTTGTTGGCCTTGGATGGTTTCAGCGAAGAGGTGTTTACGTGTCATATTTATTTGTTCTTTGTGTGAATCGAAGCGAGACCTCTCTAATTAAGTGGTAAGAAAGCGCCAATAGAGTGAGACAAAGGTTCTTGGCAGATTTGCATTTGAGTTCAGTTAATTAGGGTTCTTTATCCTATTCATCCAATTCGTTTGGGATCTTTTGATCCATTTAGCAAATTAGGATAATTCATTTGGTACATGATTGAATGGTAATAATGCACATGATTACGTAAATAATTTATTCATAAGTTCAATTAATAAAAGCCTATTTTACGATTGTACCGTAGCTCTTTGTATCTTACGTGTCTTACGGTTTTTTGAGTGATGGTGCTCTGTTGGTTTATTTGGCCGACTAGAGAGGATCCATCAGGTGACCTTTTACATGCGTATTGTTCTTACTTTGTGCAAGGGCTTCTTGTATGCTTAGGGGCCAGGAGAACCTGAGGTTCTCGAATAGGATTAATATAAGCGAGACAATCCAAAAGCTGGAGTCGCTTTCTTAGCGTGGCACTTAAATTCCCACCCCCATCTCTAAAACCCTACAACCCACCCCCACCCCTCCCTCCATTTCCTCAATGGCAACCCCAAATTCCAAAACTGACCTCTACCCCCTCCCACCAGCCCCACCTACCACAGTACATCAAACGCCGGAATGTCAATGGTCGAACACATGGCCATGTTCCCAGTCGATACAGTCAAAACCCAAATGCAAGCCTTAACAACTTGTCCCATTAAATCAATAGCAATCTCTTCAGCAATTAAATCCATTATTAAATCAGATGGGGTTTTCGGGTTTTATAGAGGCATTGGTGCTATGGCTTTAGGTGCTGGTCCAGCTCATGCTGTTTATTTTACAATGTACGAGGTTTGCAAAAAAGGGTTGTTGTCTGAACGAAAAAATAGTAATAATAATAATAAATTTGAGTTATTTGATTCTGGAGTACATGCAATTTCTGGGGTTTTAGCTACTATAGTGAGTGATGCGGTTTTTACTCCAATGGATATGGTGAAGCAGAGGTTGCAATTGGGGAAGAGTCCGTATAAGGGAGTGAGGGATTGTGTGAAAAGGGTTTTGAAGGAGGAGGGAGTTAGGGCGTTTTATGCTTCGTATAAATACTGTGTTGATGAATGCCGTTGCTGCTGTGCATTTTTTCGACGTACGAAGGCGGCCAGAGGGGTTAGTGAGGTGTCGCGGGCGCAGTACTGAGGTTGGTGGTGCATGCTACCGCTGGCGCGGCTGCGGGGGCTTTGGCGGCGATTGTTACAACGCCTCTTGATGTTGTCAAGACTCAGCTTCAGTGTCAGGTGTGTATATTTAATCCACATTTGATCCTAAAGATTGGATTTCATTTGTAATGGTTTGGTAAAGATGGGGATTTTTAGTTGTATTTTTATGAGTATGTGTATCATTATTTCATGTTCGCCGTGCTAATTTGATGTAGTGAAGACCCAGCTTCAGTGTCAGGTGTGTATATTTAATCCACATTTGATCCTAAAGATTGAACTTTTGTGTAATGATTTGGTATATATGGGATTTTTAGTTGTATTGTTGATAAAGATTGCAATTTTATAAGTATGTGTGTTATATTTTCATGTTTTCCATTCTAATTTGATCGGGATCACGTACTCTATATACGAACGATATCTAGAGTTTTGCTTCAGTGATGGTGTGTATATTTGGTTTCTGCAATTGTTGTTAAAGGTGGTGTTTTGTTCTAATGATTTACTCCGTATTAAAGATGGGATCTTGGAGTCGTTTTGTTGATAAATATTACATTTGTACGAGTACGTGTATTATTGTTTCATGTTTGGTATACTAATTTGATCAGGATTATACTCTATATATCAACCATATCTTGAATTTTGTTGGTTTTTCAACTACCTATTTGTTAGATTTTATTATCTTGGTTGTTTGAAATGTTTGAATTGATATGAAATAAGATCCTGGAGCGCTGTTATAACTGATCTGGATATTGCTCTGAGATTTGCTCTCTTGAAGCTATGCCGTTTTTCATGTTACAGTGATGTGTAACATGAAAAATAGCATATTAGTGTATCACTTCAATTCCATATCTCAAACAGAAACACATAATGTGTTGTTAAATCCCTTTGTGTATGTTCCATGAATATTCTACATCTAGTAGGCTTGGAACTCGAAAGTTGTTGATTAACCGTGCAATTTATTTGGTGGCTTGTTGTGGATATAATCACTGTGCCTATTCCTTGATTGGTCTATGTATTGGTAAGATAAACTTACTAGTTGTTCATCTTGAATATAAGTGGATATGATGTCCCTTTATGTATTGCCTATTCATTAATTGTACTTTAACCAATGTTTCATATCATGTTACATCTCAAGAATCTGTTAATATAAGTGGAATGCTCTTGAATATTGCATAATCTTTATGAATGCTGTTTCTGCAGGGTGTCTGTGGATGCGATAGATTCACAAGCAGTTCTATCGGTGATGTATTTAAAACAATAGTGAAGAAAGATGGCTACAGAGGTTTGTTGAGGGGCTGGGCACCAAGAATGCTCTTCCACGCTCCTGCTGCCTCAATATGCTGGTCTACATATGAAGCAGGGAAGGAGTTTTTTCAAGAACTAAACTCTAGAAATGTCACTTGAGATATTGGCATGTGAAGGAGGATCGGCTTAATAGTGTACGCTCCCCTCTCCATCTCATGAGGATAATGAGCTGCATGCTCAATCATGTTTATGGTCTTGATTTGAATTGCCAGGTATCAACTAATAAATAGTGAGTTATTATCGATTATTGATATTATGCACAAAGATCACCGGCAGCTATTATTGATGGTTTCATAGATGACTTATTGAGCAATAGGAAATTTTGATAATTTGTTAGTACGTTACTTTAGAAGATAAGCTTAACAAGTTGAATTGTTGTACTCGTTTCATAAAAGAGATATAGATCCGTTCATGACTGAGTTGAGCATTCTCGTTCTTTATTCGACCCTTTGATTTGACTATGGAGATGCATGCAGTATGATGTGGGTATGTACATGCTCGGACTGATAGTGTTTAACGAGCTGAGCTCGATTGATATTTGCTTGGAAGACTTGATTAGTTTTAGTACATTTCATAGAGATACTTTTATCATAGAACAAAAATTATTTTAAGAAATAAATTAGCTCATTACAGTCGCTATTTAGCTTGCTAAATGGCTTAGTTCCTTAGCTCTTATGGGCCTTGCCCAAATAAACTGACAAGCTGTCGAAATACATCGAGGTATTTCCCAACCACCTTGTACCAACCATATATACAACTTACGCTGTCAAAATACAAAATGACATCGAATCTGTCCCGAAATCTCAAAAATACAACAATATACATCCCAAACTACAACCAAAACAACAAAAATAGGCTGGCGAGATCTCGGCCTTGTCTTTCACTGTACCGTTCGATCCACCGCAGAGCAGAGCCAGGCGTGATCGCGCTTTGTCAACTTTGGCACAAATAAAAATACGCCACTGTAAATAGGGAGTAAGTAGGAAGCTTAGTGAGTACTTATCTCAAGAGTGAAATTAACTGCGTACCGCGTGTAGCGTAACATAATAACCAAATGTTCCAAATGTTCCTGGAATTCTGACTCCCATTGGACCATTTGTATCTATATCACATCAGGAGGATCCCGATTCATGGATCTCTCAGGTTCGAAATCCAAATAAGAGGATCAAACCATTTCTTCCGACTCTTTTCAAATTCAATGTTGGTTGATCGTATATTTCATTAGGATTCTACGATTCGGAGTATCCTTTCTATTTGATCCTTTGAATTCCATATTCGAAGTCGTGATCAGATCTATTCATTAAAAGAATCGATTCAATACATTTCTTATGTACCCGCAAATTTACTATATTGGATTTGAATCAGATTTCGGATCAATCTATATTGATTGACTGCCTCCATTATGTTGTTGCTAGCAAATACCACTATTTTTGGTTTTGGATCTTCCAAATCATTCCCGCAGGAGATCCGGACCCATTTTTTTCTGATCCTTCGAGAAAAAGATTCATTCTCTTCATAAAAAATAGGAGGTAGAACCAATAAAGATTTCTTTTTCGATTCATCCCTGGAGTTGAATACCTCATTCAAGAATGGTTTTTGATCCAATCCGTAGGAATCAATAGAAAAGGCAAATCCCTTATGATACGCCAGATCCGGCTCGGTTATTGATAGAAGTGAGATAATAGATCTGCCATTTTCTTGAAATCTCTCTTCTGATTCAAAATCGTGGTGCTTAACGTGTATCCTCCTCTGTTCCGGTCATGGAATAAGGCAAGGAAATAAATCAAAAAACCATATTTTTTGTTCAAGAATGAAATCTTATTGGAACTGTCCATATCCGGTTCATCCTTCGGAACCATATCACATCCCGGATCTGATGAAATAGGATGAATTGAGACGGTATTTTGTAAATATGTAATTATCTTGAAAATAGGAACCATTTCTTTATTTTCCGATCGCCTGGAAGGGACAAAAGAAAGATCTTGTTGTTTCTTCAGCAATTTCTGATCTCTAGTGGACCTCTCAGTAGTTCGAACAGATGAAGTTCTGACATATCAGAGGAAAAAAGAACGAACGGATCTTGTAGGATTCCCAAAATTCTTCGATTTCTTCCGGAAGCAGATGATTAATCATCTGCTTCTCACGTTCAAATGAATAGCCGGGACATTGAGGGAATATCCAGAAAGGCATTTTCGGGAATCGGTCTGATTCTATCTCTGTTCGTTCCGTTTGAAGAAAGGAAAGGATCCCGAGAATCGATCTTTCTTTTAGTTGTTGAATCTCTCTTTGATTGATCAATGTGTGATATTCCGAATCCTCATTACTAATCGAATCCAAACGATCTCTGGATTGATCAGAAGATCCTTTCAGTTGGCTAGAATCCGTTACTTGAACGAAACTAGATCTTGTGGAATCATATTGAATATTTGACGATACATTCTATTTTGCTAAAAACCACGATCCTTGTTTACCAACCACACATTGTCTAACCAAATCAAATCCTCTCTCGAGCTTTCTTCCAAAAAATCCGATAGCAATACGTAAC